>JAJOOI010001038.1:0-118140 GCA_029582585.1 Solanum bukasovii | reverse complement strand
TATCTTCTTCCTCAGTCTCAGTCTGAGTAGCTTTGTCGTGATAGGTAATCTGCAATAACATTCTTATCAGTTTTTATTACTTCAATTGTGAATGTAAACTTTAATATATTTAATACCAATCTCCTTATTTCTTTTGTTGTTACCGAATCTTGTATTTTTCTTGTTAGCCACAATTTTACTTGTGTATTATCTGTTCTTATAATAAATTCGTTATATACAATATATGGTTCAAATGATAATAAACATTTATATACCGAATATAATTCTTTCCTACTTATTTCCCATCTTATTTTTGCATTAGTAAATGTTCCTAAATAATATCTACAATGATGTTCTATTTTTTCTTCTCCATACCTGTATTTTAATACTCCTCCATAACTTTTTTCACTGGCATCTGATTCTACTATATAAGTAAATGTTGCCGAATGTTATAGAATGGTTTTGAAAAATTGGGGATAAAAATATGATATAAGGACATTCGGTGAGTCAAGTGAACTCGGCGAGATCAGGAATATCGCCGAATATTATAGAATAATTACAACACTTTTGGAAGATAAAAAGGGGGTCCATGGGTCGTTGGGCGAACCACCAAACCATTTAGCGAACCCAAATGAACTCGCCAAATGGTCCATCGTGCCAGATTTAGACCCCGACCTGCAATTTCTAACCTATAGCCCACGAGAATAAAATTAAACACCCATTCTACGCAATTAAGCCCAGAACCATAACATTAATGATTTTGGGATAATCAACTTCCCCCGATTTGTTCAAAATTGACCAATCAACATCTTTTAACATTAATGATTTTGGGTTACTCAGACTTCACCCACAATAGACCCAATATATTAACAACATAAACCACATATTTAATCATTCACACACACGAGATTCTAAAGTTAAAGGCTAAAATAGTCATAAACAAAGTACGACAAAGGAACATGCTAACACAATCATTCAAATAACCAATATTGCGCACATAATTCAATAGGGATACGATCATGCATTTGAAACAACAAAAATTTAAAGCGGGGTTTGGATCACCAACCTCAAGATCAGATAAAAGAGTGCTAGGCTAGAGAATCGACAAGCAAAAGTGCACGAACTTCCCTGAGCAATACATCCCCACGCAAAAATGCAACAAAATCAAGTAAAAAAATCTAAAATATGGTTGTGAAAGTGCAAAACAGTTCAGCCTTTTATAACCCTACAATTCGCGCGCAAGTTGGCAAAGCTCACATATGTTGCCGACCATCCGGCGATGCATTGAATGGCTCTTTTGTCTGCCAAATTTTACAGACTTCAGCCATTTAGTTGGTCTAAACGGCGATCTAGTTTGGGCTCGCCGACCTGTTCGGCGAGTCGCAAATTGGTGTTTGGGCTCCCCCAATTGATGCCTTTCCCAATATTTCAACCTGCACATTCAACACCCGTTATTCAAACAGGGTATTAAAAATATACAAACTTGGGTTTCCTCCCAAGAAGCACCTTATTTAACGTCGTGGCACGACAAATATACTCATTCAAGATTCATTCTTTGGGTTAACCAAGGTATCACTTGGTAGACCTCCTTTTTGCCTTGGGTTTCAATGGGACGAGATTTGGCCCATTTGTGTTTCCGACTGCTTAATGGAAACTGAGTGGCAAGTGACCGTGCGGTTCAGATATGAGACATCATCTTTCATTTCTTTTAGCACTTTGTCTGATCCTTGTACTTTGTTGAGAATATGTGCAAGCATATCCTTAGTGCTGAAATTTTCAGCATCAGCCCTTTGCTCTTTTGGCATTTTGTCACGCCCAGGGGTACCCCCTAGACGTAACATGGCATACTTGACCCCGAAGGGGTCTCATACAAGACCTTAGCATCATAACATAGGTAATAGAAATAAAATACGGGAAAATTTAAAAACTTTTACAATTGAAGTCATTTTTCATAAAAGCAAGCGGAGTCTTTACTACACCTTTATCTCAAACCATCTAACATAACTCTTGAATAAAACTCTTGGGACGCAGCCCATACAAAGTCATAAACATAAAGCAATGACATAAAGGAAATAAGGGTTTTTCCTCAAAGCTATGAGGACACCACCAATTCTTCAACTCTTCTTGATCCTTGGAAACCTAGCCTTCAAAAAACCTCAATCTCCGAAACCTTACATTTGATTAGAATGTAGGAAATATGTGTTAGTACAAAATGTACCAAGTATGAAAGCTAGCACAACATCATAAAAGCATCTCAAAATAGTTAGTCAACATAAGACATAAGCATAAGAGATAATAACATAGTCATAACATAATCATCATAGTCATAGCATGGTCTCTAACATAAGCTTCATATAAACATAAGGCAACATAAGACATAGTTAATGAGTATAGGAGATAAATCATAATCATATAAGCATAATTGACTCTTAGTCATCTTTACCATAATAGCACCATTTTCAAGTAACCTCAAAAGTATACATGTGCAAAGCAAGAATATCATCCCATAATACTATCCAGGCCAAGTATCCCTTTTTGGTCATCTTAATCATAGTCTATGTGCATGGTTAAGTTATAAGCCTTTCTACTATAAGGGAACCATACTTCTTAGTGACTTTAAAGCACACTTGTGCAATGCATGAAAGGCATCCCATACTACCATTCACACTAAGCATAACCTTGAAATCATCTTAGTCATATTCACCCTACTTTGGTCTTACTAATGGCTATCTTCATATAGACAAGGGAACTACCACCTTTAGTTAATCATATCTTGGAAGGCAACTATAGGAACAAACCAAGCTAAGTCTATACTATGTGTGGGAACCCTTCATACCTAGCCTTAAGTCACACTTGTGCAATGTATGGATAGCATCCCATACTACTACCCACACTAAGTACTCCTTTAGACTCTTATGAATGTTCATTAGTTGGGAAACTAATCCCTCTATTCTATTTGCCTCTATTCAAGGCTACCAAGGAATAACCCCCTAATAGGCTAGACCATGCTATCATAATACCAACATAACTAGATTAAGCTAAGCTAACTACCTTGGAAGACACACTAACATGCAAGTCCAAGCTACTCTAGGAAAGGTACAGGTGTCCTATCCTAGCTACCATGAAATAGTCCTAGACCAACTAAGTCATGCTACCCTTACAAGTGTACCATGATACAAATGCAAGGAATCCTTGGGAGAGTATTGTTCTTAATCCAAAGCTATCCTTAGGAGATTATGAGTCCTCAATCCCAAGCTACCATGACTAACCTAATTCAAGCTATCCTTGAAATGCATCTTACAATGCAAAGTCAAGCAACCCTTAGGAAAGTATGGATCTTCCATCCTAAGCTATCCTTAGGAGAGTATAAGTCCTCCATCCTAAGCTATCCTTGAAATGCATCTTACAATGCATAGTCAAGATACCCTCACAAGCATCCCAACATGCTAATGTGAGCTATCCTTAGGAGAGAATGATTCTCAATCATATGCTATCCCTACGAGAGTATAATTCCTTAATCCTAAAGATACCATGAAATAGTCTTGGCCAAACCAAGTCATATTACCATGAAATCATCCTAACAATGCTAGTTCAAAATACCCAAAAGAGAGTATAAATCCTCAATCATAGGCTACCATGACTACTCCTAAATTATGCTACCATGAAATGCCAAGTAAAGTTATCTCTTAGGAGAGTATAGATCCTCCATTCCACGCTATCAACCTTGGTCTTATCCTACTAATCCAAGCTATACATGAAGGGAACATATGTTACACCTTCAAGAAATAATAGACTAACAAGCTTTCATTGATTTTAGGTTATTAAGCCAACATAAAATCATTCTATGTGAAAGAACCTTGGATCTCCTAGCATCTTTATGCCTAAGTGTGTAAGAGAGAATCAATACACAACACAATATCATAATATTGACTTTACCCCCAAAGCCCTAAAATTGATGGCTACAAGCCCTACTTTTAAGCTTAACTTCATTCATGTCTAAATTACAAGCTATTCAATCACATTCTTTACTACTAAGTGATTCTAGTCATAATTGATTCATAAAGGTTCAATTCTAACTTTACAAGTCAAGATCCTTCCTATTCAATAAAGTCTAGTTCAATTCATGATTATATGATCCTATCTTTGATCAATTAGTATACATGAAATTGATTTAGGAAGATCACCTATGAACCTTTAACTTTGCCTCTAATGGCATAAACCCACAAATATCACATTCATCAATTTAGATTAGGGTTTACCATAAAAATCACATGAAATCATCATAATATCATTAAACAATGCTAAATCAATCATAATTGGGGTATTATCCACTAGATTGGAATCATACCCAAACCCTATCCACAATATAAGCACAACCCTAGCTAGAATTGGGTTTTTGACTTCACAATTGGGGGCAATAATGGGGGATCTATGAGGGAAGGACCCGTAGATGAATAAGTTAAACATACCTTGATTCAAATCCCTAAAGAAATTTCTCAACAATGGAGGAGAATCTGCCCTCTTCCTTCTCTTTTTCTTCTTTATCACTTCTAGAGAGAGAATATTTGGAGAGTAATTTGGGGTCTTACATAATTGAGTTAATGACTTATTTTTATGTGTATATTAAGTATTTATAGGTGGATAATTAAGTAATAACCGAACTCCCTTAAATCCTAATTAATTACTAACTTAATCCCTAAGTCCCAACTTAAAACCTAAAAGCTGAAAACTGAAGGGACCTGCGGATCAACCACCAACGGACCGTGGGTGGGTTGACGGCTCGTTCTGCACCTTCGTAGATGCTGGACTGTGGCTAACATTTGCAGAACAATGCAGGCCTTGACCCACGACCCTTACCTATGGGGCGTGGGTCCACCTACGGCCAGTAGGTAGCCAAGTGTAGGTGCTGCCAGTTTTGCAGATTTAGGGACTGTTTTGGGCTCCTCCTCAAGGGCCCCTTTGGTTGGTCCTTGGGGAGTCGTACCCAGACGTTTAATCCCTAAAACCCCTATTCTAAGTATGGGAAAATAATTTACAACCTTTAATCCTCCTACGACACTCCGAACCTCTTACAAAAGGCTCTTGAACTCACTAGTTCAACTTGCTAGTTTCCGGGGTGTTACAATATCTCTCCCTTGGGATCATTCGTCCTCGAATGATGATTCTAAACACTTCTTAAAGTCACAACTCTAAGCTAACAACCCATTATGCATGTACTACAACTAATGCACATAACCAAGGAAGAAAACTTCAATTCCAAGCTAAACACATTCAATGCAACTCAAGGGAGTAGGAACTACTTCTACCAACCCAAAATGCATGAAACTCTATATCTACTCATTTTCAAGGAGGAACTAACATCTCCTAGCTAAAACATGCTCAACACACCCTCATGGAGCCTAAATGCATATTACTTCTCAAAAAGCATGCATTCAAAGAGGAACCTTTCAACTCCAAACACTAGGGCATGCTCATAATTCAACTCATGAAGTCTATATGCAATTCTACTCAAATGCACTACAACATGACAAAACAATGTGTACAAGTCATTTCTAAAAAGACCTAAGCATTTTCATGAACATGCATATTAGGAAATCATGGCAACACATAAAGCACACAATAACCACACTAGGTAGGCACACTATCTCCCCCTTGGAAGTAAGCGTACACAAGCTCTTCTAAACATCATGCATACTAAAAACAACTTCAAAGTCTAACATAACAAGTCACAAAAGACAAGAACTTTGGAAATTGCTGAAGCATAAAACACATACCGGAAGGGACATGAGGAGATCACTCTTGATCTTCTCTAGATTGGAGAGCATAAAACTATTCTTCTTTTGAGGCTCCACATCCCCACTACTATAGGCAAATTGATTACCTTCTCTTCTTGTAACCTTAGCCTTCGGGTAATCTTTCATCTTGTCGCCATTCTCACCACAACTAAAGCAACCCTCTCTACCGGTCAAACACCTACCCTCATACCTCTTACCAACCCTATCACAAGAGGGCCATAGGGACTCATTACTTATCCCTTTTGGCCTAGGGGTAGATACCCTCTAATCCTTATGCCTAGGAGCATTAGAAAAGCTTTATGTGGAAAACTTTTGTCGGTTCCTAGAACGACCATTTCCATCGGACTCATCATGAAGGGACTTATCATTATTCATCCTACACCTCTTTTTCTCTCTAGATTTTTCTTCTTCAAGTTTTTCTTCCTCCATTTGTTGAGCATACACCATAAGACATGAGATATCCATATCATCATTGAGCATTGGCGTACGACATTCTTGTGATACTAATTTGGACACCCCCGTCACAAACCTATTCATCATATCCCTTGGACTTGCTACCATATATGGGGATATTTAGACAATAGAGTGAATTTCAAGTAATACTTTTTAACACTCATGCTACCTTGCTTAAGGTTGATGAATTCTCCTAATTTGGCATCCCTCAATTCCCGGGGAAAGAACCTATCAAGAAATTCTGACTTAAATGCTTCCCACTCTATAGGACCCGCTTCTACCGGCCTACTATCTTTCCACTGTTCATACCAAATTTAGGCAACATCCTTCAATTGATAGGCGGCTAGTTCCGCATTCTCTATATAAGTCACCCCCATGGCGGCTAACACTTTATAAACCACTTGTATGAACCTATTTGGATCCTCCTCCACCTTGGAGCCACTAAACTCCGGAGGGTTCATCCTTAAGTACTCTCTTATCCTTAAAGCACCCATCCCCCTTATAGGGTTCACCGGAGCCACCACCTCTCTATTGGCTTGTGCCGCCAAGGCTTGAGCCAATAATTGCATAGAACCCCTAAACTCTGCAAGAGTGGCATTCCCAATTGGAGGGTCATTTGGAGCTTGAGGAGGAACTTGGAGGGTAACCTCTTGTTCCACCTTGTCTTCCCCTTCTCTCCTATCATTCGCCCTTGTATTAGCCATACCCTAAAAAACAACCGGCACGGAGCAGTAGAAGGGCCTACTAAAGCCAAACTCTATGGCAAGACTAAGAGAATGAAGAAGTGAGACTTTTTCTAAGAATCCAATAGCCTCCTATTCATAAATGTGGTGCGCTTCCCATTTATGAACAAGACTCTACTAGACGTGGTTTGAGACAATCCTAGAACCATTCTAAACCTTGTGCTCTAATTACCAAGCTTGTCATGACCCAGGGGTAGCCCCTAGACTTAACATGGCGTACTTGACCCCGAAGGGGTCTCATACAAGCCCTTTGCATCGAAACATAGGTAACAGAAAAAAAATATGAAAAAAAATTAAAAAAATTTACAATCGAGGTCATTTTTCATAGATGCAAGCGGAAGTCTTTCCTACACCTTTGTCTCAAACCATCTAACATAATTCTTGAATAAAACTCTTGGGACGCAGCCTATACAAATTCTGAAAATTAAAGAAATGACATAAAGGAAATAAGGGTTTGTCCTCGAAGCTATGAGGACTCACCAATTCTTCAACTCTTCTTGATCCTTGGAAACCTAGCCTTCAAAGAACCTCAATCTCTGAAACCCTACAATTGATTAGAATGTAGGAAATATGTGTTAGTACAAAATGTACCAAGTATGAAAGCTAGCCCAACATCATAAGAGCATCTCAAAATGGTTAGTCAACATAAGACATATTCAAAAGAGAGAATAACATAGTCATAGCATAATCATCATAGTCATAACATGGTCTCCAACATAAGATTCATATAAACATAAGTCAACATAACACATTGTTAATGAGAATAGGAGATAAGTCATAATCATATAAACATAATTGACTCTTAGTAATCTTTACCAAAATAGCACCATTCTCAAGTAACCTCAAAATCATACATGTGCAAAGCAAGAATATCATCCCATAATATTACCCAAGCCAAGTATCCCTTTTTGGTCATCTTAATCATAGTCTATGTGCATGGTTAAGTCATAAGCCTTTCTACTATAAGGGAACCATACGTCTAATTGACTTCAAAGCACAGTTGTGCAATGCATGAAAGGCATCCCATACTACCGTTCACACTAAGCATAACCTTGAAATCATCTTAGTCATATTCACCCTACTTTGGTCTTACTATTGGCTATCTTCATATAGACAAGGGAACTACCACCTTTGGCCAATCATATCTTGGAAGGCAACTATACCAACAGCCTAAGCTAAGTCTATTCTATGTGTGGGAACCCTTCATAACTAACCTTAAGTCAAACTTGTACAATGTATGGATAGCATCCTTTAGACTATCATGAATGTTCACTAGTTGTGGAACTAATCCCTCTATTATATTTGCCTCTATTCAAGGCTACCAAGGAATAGCCCCCTAATAGGCTAGACCATGCTATCATCATACAAACATAACTAGATTAAGGTAAGCTAACTACCTTGGAAGACACACTAATATGCAAGTCCAAGCAACTCTAGGAAAGGTATAAGTGTCCTATCCGAGCTAACATGAAATAGTCCTAGACCAACTAAGTCATTCTACCCTTACAAGTGTACCATGATACAAATGCAAGCAATCCTTAGGAGAGTATGGTTCCTAATCCTAAGATATCCTTAGGAGTGTATGAGTCCTCAATCCCAAGATACCATGACTAACCTAACTCAAGCTATCCTTGTAATGCATCTTACAATGCAAAGTCAAGCTACCCTTAGGAGAGTATGGATCTTCGATCCTAAGCTATCCTTAGGAGAGTATAAGTCCTCCATCCTAAGCTATCCTTGGAAGGCATCTTACAATGCATAGTCAAGCTACCCTCACAAGCATCCCAACATGCTAATGTCAGCTATCCTTAGGAGAGTATAATTCTCAATCCTAAGATATCCTTAGGAGAGTATAAGTCCTCAATCCTAAAGCTACCATGAAATGGTCTTGGCCAAACCAAGTCATGCTACCATGAAGGAATCCTAACAATGCTAGTTCAATCTACCCATAAGAGAGTATAAATACTCAATCCTACTCTACCATGACTACTCCTAACTCTTGCTACCATGAAATGCATTTTACAATACCAAGTCAAGATATCCCATAGGAGAGTATAGATCCTCCATTCCAGCTATCAACCTTGGTCTTATCCTACTAAGCCAATCTATACATGAAGGGAACATATGTCACAACTCCAATCTATTCTAGAATAACAAGCTTTGATTCATTTTAGGTTATTAAACCAACCTATAATCATTCTACGTGAGAGAACCTTGGATCTCCTAGCATCTTTATGCCTAAGTGTGTAAGAGAGAAGCAATACAGAACACAATTACATAATATTGGCCTTAACCCAAATTCCCTAACATTGATGTCTACAAGCCCTACTTTCAAGATTAACTTCATTCATGTCTAAATTACAAGCTATTCAATCACATTCTTTACTACTAAGTGATTCTAGTCATAATTGATTCATAAAGGTTCAATTCTAACTTTACAAGTCAAGATGCTTCCTATTTAATAAAGTATAGTTCAATTCATGATTATATGATCCTATGTTTAATAAATTAGTATACATGACATTGATTTAGGAAGATCACCTTTGAACCTTTAACTTTGCCTCTAATGGCATAAACCCACAAATATCACATTCATCAATTTAGATTAGGGTTTACCATAGAAATCAAATGAAATCATCATAATATCGCTGAACAAAGCTAAATCAATCATAATTGGGTCTTATCGACTAGATTGGAATCATACCCAAACCCTACCCACAATGTAAGCACAACCCTAGCTAGAATCGGGTTTTTTACTTCACAATTGGGGGAAACTATGGGGATCTATGAGGGAAGGACACATAGATGAATAAGCTAAACATACCTTATTCAAATCCCTAAAAAAATTTCTCAGAAAAGGAGGAGAATATGTTCTCTTCCTTCTCTTCTTCTTCTTCTTCTTCACTTCTAGAGTGAGAATATTTGGAGAGTAATTTGGGGTCTTAGATGAATTAGTTATGACTTAGATTTAGGGTTCTATTAAGTATTTATAGGTGGATAATTAACTAACTAGACGACCTCCCTCAACCCCTAATTAATTACTAACTTAACCCCTAAGTCCCAACTTAAAAACTAAAAGCTGAAAACGGAAGGGACCTAAGGATCACCCAGCCACGGACAGTGGGTGGGTTGACGGCTCGTTCTGCACCTTCGTAGGTGCTGGAATGTGGCTAACATTTGCAGAACAATGCAGACCTTGACCCACGACCCCCACCTACGGGGCGTTGGTCCACCTACGGCCAGTAGGTGGCCAAGCGTAGGTGCTGCCAGATTTGCAGATCTAGGAACTGTTTTGTGGTCCTCCTCAAGGACCCCTTTGGTTGGTCCTTGGGAAGTCGTACCCAGACGTTTAATCCCTAAAACCCCTATACTAAGTACGGAAATCATTTTTATAACCTTTTATCCTCATACGACACTCCAAACCTCTTACAAAAGGCTCTAGAACTCACTAGTTCAACTTGCTAGTTTCCGGGGTGTTACAATATCTCCCCCCTTGGGATCATTCTTTATCTAATGATGATTCTAAACACTTCTTAAATTCACAACTCTAAGCTAACAGCCCATTATGCATGTACTACATCTAATGCACATAACAAAGGAAGAAAACTTCAATTCCTAGCTAAACACATTAAATGCATCACAAGGGAGTAAGAACTACTTCTACCAACCCAAAATGCATGAACTATATATCTTCTCATTTTCAAGGAGGAACTAACATATCCTAGCTAAAACATGCTCAACACACCCTCATCGAGACTAAATGCAAATTACTTCTCAAAAAGAATTCATTCAAGGAGGAACCTTTCAACTCCATACACTAGGGAATGCTCATAATTAAACTCATGAAGTCTATATGCAATTCTACCAAAATGCACTATAACATGAGGAAAACAATGCATACAAGTCATTTATAACAAGACCTAAGCATTTTCATGAACATGCATATAAGGAAATCATGGAAACACATAAAGCACACAATAACCATACTAGGTAGGCACACTATCTCCTCTTTGGGAGTAGGCCTACACAAGCTCTTCTAAACATCATGTATACTAAAAACAACTTTAAAGTTCAACATAATAACTCACAATAGACAAGAAATGCGGAAATTGCTGAAGCATTAATCACATACCGGAAGGGACATGAGGAGATCACTCTTGATCTTCTCTAGATTGGAGAGCATAAAACCTATTCTTCTTTTGAGGCTCCACATCCCACTTCTAGAGGCAACTTGCTTTTCTTATCTTCTTGTAACCTTAGACTTAGGGAAATCTTTCATCATGTGGCCAATCTCACCATAACTAAAGCAACCCTCTCTACCGGCCAAACAACTACCCTCATGCCTCTTACCACACCTAGCATAAGAGGTCCATAGGGACTCATTACTTATCCCTTGTGGCCTAGGGGTAAACACCCTCTCATCCTTATGCCTAGGAGCATTACTAAAGCCTCATTCGGAAAACTTTTGTCGATTCCTACAACGACCATATCCATCGGACCCATCATGAAAGGACTTATCATTACCATCCCAGACCTCTTTTTCTTCCTAGATTTTTTATCTTCAAGTTTTTATTCCTCCGTTTGTTGAGCATACACCATAAGACGTAAGATATCCATATCATCATTGAGCATTGTCGTACGACATTCTTGTGACACTAATTTGGACACCCTCGTCACAAACCTATTCATCATATCCCTCGGACTTGCTACCATATATGGAACTACTTAGACAATAGAGTGAATTTAAGGGAATACTATTTAACACTCATGATACCTTGCTTAAGGTTGTTGAATTCTCCTAATTTGATTTCTGTCAACTCTCGGGGAAAGAACCTATCTAGAAATTCCGACTTAAATGCTTCCCACTATATAGGATCCGCTTCTACCAGCCTACTATCTTTCCATTGCTCATACCAAATTTGGGCAACATCCTTCAATTGATATGCGGCTAGTTCCACTTTCTCTATAGAAGTCACCCCCATGACGGCTTCATCCTCAAGAACTCTCTTATCCTAAAAGCACACATCCCCCTTATCGGGTTTGCCGGAGCCACCACCTCTCTATTGGCTTGCGTCGTCAAGGCTTCAGCCAATAATTGCATAGAAGCCCTAAACTCAGCAAGAGTGGCATTCCCAATTGAAGGGTCATTTGGAGCTTGAGGAGGAGCTTGTGGAGGAACTTGGAGGGGAACCTCTTGTTCCACATTGTCTTCCCTTTCTCTCCTAGCTGAACCCTTGTATTAGCTATACCCTGAAAAACAACGGGCACGGAGTAGAAGAAGGGCCTACTAAAGCAAAACTTTATGGCACAACTAAGAGTATGAAGAAGTGAGACTTTTCCTAAACATCCAATAGCCTCTTATTCATAAAGGTGGCGCGATTCACATTTATGAACAAGACTCTACTATACGTGGTTTGATATAATCGTAGAACAATTCTAAACCTTGTGCTCTGATTACCAAGTTTGTCACGACCCAGGGGTACCCTCTAGACGTAACATGGCGTACTTGACCCCGAAGGAGTCTCATACAAGCCCTTAGCATCATAACATAGGTAATAGAAATAAAATACGGGAAAATTTAAAAACTTTTACAATCGAAGTCATTTTTCATAAAAGCAAGCGGAAGTCTTTACTACACCTTTGTCTCAAACCATCTAACATAACTCTTGAATAAAACTCTTGGAACGCAGCCCTTACAAAGTCTAAAACATAAGAAATGACATAAAGGAAATAAGGGTTTGTCCTCGAAACTATGAGGACTCAACACTTCTTCAACTCTTCTTGATCCTTGGAAACCTAGCCTTCAAAGCAACTCAATCTCTGAAACCATACATTTGATTAGAATGTAGGCAATATGCGTTAGTACAAAATGTACCAAGTATGAAAGCTAGCACAACATCATAAGAGAATCTCAAAATGGTTAGTCAACAAAAGACATATGCATAAGAGATAATAACATAGTCATAACATAACCATCATAGTTATAGCATGGTCTCCAACATAAGCTTTATTTAAACATAAGTCAACTTAAGACACAGTTAATGAGCATAGGAGATAAGTCATAATCATATAAGCACAACTGACTCTTAGTCATCTTAACGATAATAGCACCATTCTCAAGTAACCATAAAAGCATACATTTGCAAAGTAAGAATAACATCCCATAATACAACCCAAGCCAAGTATCTCGTTTTGTACATCTTAATCATAGTCTATGTGCATGGTTAAGTCATAAGCCTTTCTACTATAAGGGCAACAGACTTCTTAGTGATTTCAAAGCCCACTTGTGCAATGCATGAAAGGCATCCCATAATACCCTTCACAGTAAGCATAACCTTGAAATCATCTTAGTCATATTCACCTTACTTTGGTCTTACTATTGGCTATCTTCATATACACAAGGAAACTACCACCTTTAGTCAATCAAATCTTGGAAGGCAACTATATCAACAACCCAAGCTAAGTCTATACTATGTGTGGGAAACCTTCATAACTAACCTTAAGTCAAACTTGTACAATGTATGGATAGCGTCTCATACTACTACCCACACTATGTACTCCTGTAAACTATCATGAATGTTCACTAGTTGGGGAACTAATCTCGTTATTCTCTGTGCCTATATTCAAGTCTACCAAGGAATAACCCCCTAATAGGCTAGACCATGCTATCATCATACTAAAATAACTAGATTAAGCTAAGCTAACTACCTTGGAAGACACACTAACATGCAAGTCAAAGCTACTCTAGGAAAGGTACAAGTGTCCTATCCTAGCTACCCTGAAATAGTCCTAGACCAACTAAGTCATGCTACCCTTAAAAATGTACCATGATACAAATGCAAGCTATCCATAGGAGAATATGGTTCTCAATCCTATGTTATCCTTAGGAGAGTATGAGTCCTCAGTCCCAAGCTACCATGACTAACCTAACTCAATCTATCTCTGAAATGCATCTTACAATGCAGAGTCAAGCTACCCTTAGGAGAGTATGGATGTTCAATCCTAAGATATCCGTAGGAGAGTATAAGTCCTCCATCCTAAGCTATCCTTGAAATGCATCTTACAATGCGTAGTAAAGTTACCCTCACATGCATCCCAACATGCTAATGTGAGCTATCCTTAGGAGAGTATGATTCTCAATCCTAAGCTATCCTTAGTCGAGTATAAGCCCTCAATCCTAAAGCTACCATGAAATGGTCTTGGCCAAACCAAGTCATGCTACCATAAAGGCATCCTAACAATGCTAGTTAAAGCTAACCATAGGATAGTATAAATCCTAAATCATGGCCTACCATGACTACTTCTAACTCATGCTACCATGAAATGCATTTTACAATGCCAGGTTAAGCTATCCCTTAGGAGAGTATAGATCCTCCATCCCAAGCTATCAAGTTTGGTCATATCCTACTAAGCCAAGGTACACATGAAGGGAACATATGTTTCAACTTCAAGCTATTCTAGACTAACAAACTTTGATTCATTTTAGGTTATTAAGCCAACCTAGAATCATTCTATGTGAGAGAACCTTGGATCTCCTAGCATTTTTATGCCTAAGTGTGTAAGAGAGAAGTAGTACACAACACAATTACATAATATTGTATTTACCCCCAAATCCCTAACATTGATGGCTACAAGCCCTAATTTCAAGCTTAACTTCATTCATGTCTAAATTACAAGCTATTCAATCACATTATTTGCTACTAAGTGATGCTAGTCAAAATTGATTCATAAAGGTTCAATTCTAACTTTACAAGTCAAGATCCTTCCTACTCAATAAAGTCTAGTTAAATTTATGATTTTATGATCCTATCTTTGATTAATTAGTATACATGACATTGATTTAGGAAGATCACCTCTGAACTTCCAACTTTGCCTATAATGGCATAAACCCACAAATATCACATTCATCAATTTAGATTAGGTTTTACCATAGAAATCACATGAAGTCATCATAATATCACTAAAAAAATCTAAATCAATCATAATTGGGTATTATCGACTAGATTGGAATCATACCCAAACCCTCCTACAATGTAAGCACAACCCTAGCTAGAATTGGGTTTTTGACTTCACAATTGGGTGAAACTATGGTGGATCTAGGGGGGGAGGACCCATAGATGAATAAGCTAAACATACCTTGATTCAAACCCCTAAAGAAATCTCTCAGAAAAGGAGGAGAATCTGCCCTCTTCCTTCTCTTCTTCTTCTTCTTCACTTCTAGAGAGAGAATATTTGGAGAGTAATTTGGGGTCTTAGATGAATGAGTTAATGACTTAGTTTTAGGGGTCTATTACGTATTTATAGGTGGCTAATTAACTAACTAACCGACCTCTCTTAAACCCTAATTAATCAATAACTTAACCCCTAAGTCCCAACTTAAAAACTAAAAGATGAAAATTGAAGGGACCTACGGATCACCTACCTACGGACCGAGGGTGGGTTCACGGCTCGTTCTGCACCTTCGTAGGTGCTGGAATTTGGCTCACATTTTTAGATCAATGCATGCCTTGACCCACGACCTCCACCTACGGGGAGTGGGTCCACCTACCGCCAGTAGGTGACCAAGCGTAGGTGCTTCCAGTTTTGCAGATTTAGGGACTGTTTTGGGATCCTCCTCAAGGACCCCTTTGGTTGGACCCCTTTGGTTGGTCCTTGGGTAGTCGTACCTGGACGTTTAATACCTAAAACCCATATTCTAAATACGGGAATCATTTTTACAACCTCTAATCCTCATACGACACTCCAAACCTCTTACAAAAGGCTCTAGAACTCACTAGTTAAACTTGCTTGTTTCCGGGGTGTTACACTTTTGACGCTCATGTGGTGGTACATAGTGATCCTTGTCGCCATCCCGCTCCTTCAAGTTAATCCTATGTTCACGCAATTCCCTATCATGGTCTCTCCAACTTTCATCATGCTCTTTATTCCAACTTTGGTTCCCGCCCAGCCTTGGATACTTTGTACGTAAACCTCTATAACATCCCGAAAATAGAAAGAACTGGAAAATAGAAAGAACCCTTTTTTGTAAATAATCAAATTTGGAAAGTTTGACAAAGTTAAGCTAAGTATGAGTTTTGGGTCAAATTCAAATGAGCATAACTCCTGTCTCAGGATGAGTTAGGTGTCCTACAAGATATTGTAGGTAAGATATTTTAATTATCTTTCCAACGCCACTGTGTCTGATAGATTTTGCATTCGTATGACGGCGATATGCCCATTTGTAGTTGGGCTGTCTATATAAGGAAAGTCAAAACCGGATTTTAGAAGGGTATTATCGTCTTCTCACTACCCGGTTAATTAAATTCGTTTTTGGTAATTAAGTTGGGATCTCAACTGATGGGATTCAGTTTACGCTATTGAAAAATAAGTTAGGATTTTGAGAAAAGAGAAAAGAAGAGGAGAAAAGAGAAGAAAAAGCAAGGAATCGCCATGTTCTTGAAGAATTGATTATGGATTTCGCCAAGTGGTGATCCCTACGAGGTATGTGAGATCACATAGCATTGGGTTTGTTTACCCACACGTCAATCATGATTTTATTCAGTGAAATTATATTTTTGAAAGTATAGAAATTGAGTTATTGATGGATTTCGTTGAAGTTTATATTGGGTTCTTTATTGATGAAGTTGTTGAGGAGTTCTTGATATAAATTCATAAAATTAGATGTCATTTTAAGTATATTCTTGCATATTTTAATTATGTAGTCGAATCTGAGTGTTTGGGAAAGGAACCATTCGAATCTACAGGGTTTAGAGTTGAAAAAAGAGCAAGGAAAATTGGGATTTTCTAGGGAATGGGGGTGGGGCGCCGCGCCACTAAGAGCGCCCCACATAGTGGTCTTTTGTTTGGGCTCTGGGGTGCCATGCCAACCAGTGCGCCCTAACCCAGCTTCTGTAGTTTTGGGGCTGGCGCCCTGCACCACTCAAAGCTCCAGAGTCACCAGGTCCCCTACCCTTTCCCACTTCTTTCCGTACGAGTTACTTTGAAATGTACCTATATTTTCTAGTCGATTTCTACACTGTAAGGTACGTCTAAACAACATGAAGTCATCCATAACATGAGATCATGAGCCTTGAATCCATAATTCAATTCAAGGAAAGTTAGAGTCAAGTCATGAGAAGTTTATAGAGTTTTCCAATTGTCTTTTACAAATGTTTTAACTTTGTTTTAATACTTAAGTTTTGAGTTGAGTAAAGAGTAAAGATTGAAGTTCATTTCTTCAAAAGAGTATATGGGAATATGTATTCCCAAAGAGTAAAATGTTTTAATATTTAAACAAGAAAGGAAACAGAGATTTCCAAAAGAGCCTTTGAGCAAGGTTCTAGTAAAGCGTAAATGCTTTCACAATTAAGCAAGAGAGGAAACACTGATTTCCAAGAGAGCCTTTGGGCTAGTTTTTGAGTAATTATCTCAAACCACAGTGTTATGTTTTTAAACATATGAGCTAGTATACTTTGGGAGTAGTATTGAGAACTGATATGGGGAAGAGTTCATAAAACTCCCAGCCCCCATAAACCATGTAACCACCATGGGTAGTGTTACGCCCCCTAAAACTAAAAGACTAAACTAGAGCCTAAGGCATAAACTAGTGGACTAAATGAGGTTCAACGTAAATAGTAGAGTCGTTAAATAAACTCTGCTAATGAGTACAAGTGGTTTTGAGTATGAACGTCAAGGCATGACCCCCAAGGACCCCCCCCCCCCAAGGGTCCTTGAGGAGGACTAAGGAGGCTACCTAAAAAGCTATCAAAAGCAGCTTCACCTACGAATGGCCCCCCAGGATCCGTGGATGGACCCATGCCCCATAGGTGGGGGTCGTTGGTCGAGGCTGAGCCTCCCCATTTTTCTCCCCCTCTCTGATGCAAACCATGACTTTCCAGTACGGCTCGTGGACCCACACACGGTCCGTGGGTGGGGTTTCATACGTCACTCCTGTAAGTTGGTCTTTTAGTTTAAGTTAGAGTTAATGGAGGGGCTTAGGGTTAATTAATTAACTAACTAGGGTAGGTTAGTACTAATTAAAACTAACTATTAATACTTAATAAGACTTCTAAACTAAAAAAAAAACTAACTCATTCTCACAAGACCCAAATCAAAATTTCCCCCCTCCAAAATATTATCTCTGTAAGACTCCATTAAAGAACAAGAACAAGGTCAAGCTTAGGTTTCAAGGTGCAGCCTTTTCACTCAAATTTCTTGAGGAAAACATCAATTAAAGTATGGTAATATTGATCCATGGAACACTTTCTTCCATGGAGACCTTAAACTCTCCAATTTAAAAATAGGAAAGTCTCCAAAGACCTAGGGTTTTCTTCCAATCATGGATTCTTTCTTAAATAGTTTTCAAAGGCTTAATTATCATTTGTTATGGATTAATTAATGTTTTTGGGATGTTTTTAATATAAATTCACCATAAATCCATGAAATTTCCCTAACCCTAAATGTGGGTGAATTTGCAGTAAGGTCAATTGTATTGAATTGTTCTTGTTATAGGATCTTGATCATATTATTATTCATGTTGAATGTAATAACCCTAGATTGATTAGGATAATATGATCCTTGATACAAGATGGGTAATCCATGATATTTATGCCAAATTATGAGTTACATGTATATGCACTATATGAACATGATTATTACCTTATTATTGTGTCAATTGAAAGGTCATTCTCATAAACACGTAATGATCGTGATGTGAATGTTCATCTCACTATGTTATGGTTCTAAGGTTGAAAGTCCATTCTCACCTAATGAACTTATGAGCTATAATTATGAATTGTGTGGGATAGAGGGTAAGATACTCCTTCATGCTTGTAAATTCAATTCAAAGGGCGGGTTTCTTGTAACAATCTCCGTATCCCATAACTATGATCCCTCATAGGTCTTTAACTAGTGGATCCACCTAAAAGCTATAAATTTAGTTCTACCTTAGGCAAGTAGGACACCTCTTTTCGGTGTGAGGCATGACACCGGATTCCATGTTTAGCTCACATGGTCTATGTCGATTGTGGCTTATTCCCATAGTAATAATGAAGGTAAAGTATTAACTATGTTTGTTTAAGGAGTTTACTTAGCATGGGTAGGGTTATGGGGTCTTACTTATGCATGGCACAAATAGACTTTGAGAGCATTCATGGTGGGTTCCTATTATGAAATGATGATTTATACATTGATTATGCTTATAACTTATGTTTTGTACCAATTTAGATGATGATTCTCAAACTTTAGAAAATGCATACTCTACAACTAAATTGTCCCTTTTTACCATATTTTTCATGTTTTTGTGCATGATTATTATACTTAGTACATTAACTGTGCTAACCCATATTTCATCTCTCTTATAGGTTCCAGCCTGTGAGGTGATTGTCCATTCTAGTTGAAGCTTGGGTTGACTATTCGTCAAGCTTGTGGTATGACCTCATGGATCCGAGGAAAAGAGCTTTTATTGTTTTCTCGTTTCATTAGTTGTATTAGACATTTTCATATTCTCTATTGTAAGGGTTGTGACCCTATTGTTTTGAGACTCTGAGTGTAGTAGATGGCTTAATGAGACTATGTCTAAACTTCCGCTTTACTTCTAACAAGATTTCCTTAAAGACTTGAAATTGTGTTTATTCTTCGTTATTCTATACTTATGTGATGATGATAAGCTACGTGGCTTATTTGGGTCCTTTCGGGGTTCCATGTTCCATGTCACATCTAGAGGGTACCCTTGGGTCGTAACAAACATGGTAATCAGAGCAAAAGGTTTAGAATGATTCTTGGATGATGTCTCATAAGACATGTCTAGTAGAGTCTTGTTCATAGTGTGAAGCGCGCCACATTTATGAGTGAGAGGCTGTAAGATGTTAGGAACTTACACTTCATTCATTACTCTTAAGTCGTGCCATAGATTTTAACTCTATAAAGTCTTCTTTCTAATCCTTTTCTTGTGTCTTCAGGAAATGAATACACGAAGGGCGAATGCAAGAAGGGTGGAAGAGGAGAATGTGAATGAAAAGCTCCTCAAGACAATCAAGCTCCTCAAGCTGAACAAGTTCTGAATGATCCTCCAGTTATGAAGGATGGGGAGATTAGGTCGGCTTTTCTAACCTTGACCCAAACAATGACGTCTCAAGCTCAAGATGTGACAACTCAAGCCCAAGCTATAATGGCTCAAGAAAATATGGATGTTGGGTTTCGAGTGAATACTAATGTGAGTTAGATGGCTTCGAGATTGAAGTATATTTCTAGGATGAACCCCTTACCCGAGTTCCTTGGTTACAAGGTGGAAGAGGATCCCCAAAGATTTGTTGATGAGATTTGCAAAATACTTAGTGCCATAGGGGTGTCTTCGGATGAGAAGGCGGAGCTAGCCGCCTACCAACTAAATGACGTAGCTCAAATTTGGTATGAATAATGGAAATATGAGAGTCCAAGAAGAGCGGGTCTCATAAGTTGGCAGGTGTTCAAAGAAGCATTCCTTGATAGGTTTTTTCCCCTACAGTTGGTAGAATTCATGAACCTTCGTCAAGGGGGTATGAGTGTGAAGGAGTATTCTGTCAAGTTCACCCAACTATCCAAGTATGCTCCAACGTTAGTGGAAAATTTGAGAGCTAGAATGAATAAGTTTGTGATGGGAGTGTCCGATTTGGTTGAAGAAAAATGTTGTACAGCAATGCTCCATCATGACATGTATATCTCAAGGCTCATGGTATATGCTCAACAAATTGAGGAGACAAAACTCAAGAAAACGAATAGAGATGTAAAGAGTCCTAGAACCGATGAAGGGAATTTTTCCAATACTAAGTCGATGGGCAAGGTCGGCCAAGGTTCAAGCAAAGGTTCTCCAACCAAAGCTTATCTAATGCTTCCCCAATGGTCAATAAGGATATAGTGCCTAACACTAAACCTCAAGGTGGCAATAGTGATGGGTATTCCAAGGTAAAGCCAACTTGTGCTAAATGTGGTAAGAAACATGATGGCAAATGTCTTGCCGATTTGGGTGTTTGATATGGTTGTGGTAAGAGTGGGCACCAATTGAGAGATTTTCCAACACATTCGACAAAGGGGAAAGAAGTTAAGAAAACTCATCCAAGAGGTTCAAATTCTAATGCTCAAAAGCAAAACCACTTTTATGCTCTTCGATCCCGAGAAGACCAAGAGTGCTCCCCGGATGTGGTGATCGATATGTTGCAAGTCTTTTCTATTGATGCATATACTTTGTTAGACCACGGTTCCACTTTGTCCTTTGTGACCCCTTTAGTGGCCATGATATTTGAAATACTCTGTGAAGTCTTATTGGAACCTTTTTTCGGTTTCTGCCTCGGTTGGTGAGTCTGTAGTGGCTAAGAATGCCTATAGAAGTTGTCCTTTTTATTTGTCTCATAAAGTCACCTTGGTGGATTTGGTAGAGTTAGATATGCTTGATTTTGATGTAATTTTGGGGATATGCCTCAATAGATTGTATGACCCGGGTGGTCAAATTTCAATTTCCCAATGAGCCAATTTTAGAGTGGAAAGGGGGAAATTCTATTCCTAGAGGTCAATTTGTTTCTTGTCTCAAATCTAGGAAAATGATCTCCAATGGGTGCATTTATCACATAGTTAGGGTGATGGATGTTGAGTCCATGGTCCTTTCTTTAGAGTCGGTCCCATGGTGAGTGAGTTTCCAGAAGTATTTCCCGATGACTTGCCTGACATTCCTCCCTAACGGGAAGTAGACTTTGGCATTGATGTTTTTCCGGATACACAACCCATATATATTCTTCCATATAAAATGGCTCCGGCCGAATTGAAAGAACTAAAGGAGCAACAAAAGGATTTTCTAGACAAGGGTTTTATTCAACCGAGTATCTCTCCTTGGGATGCTCAGGTATTGTTTGTGAAAAAGAAAGATGGGTTCCTTAGAATATGTATTGACTACCGCCAATTGAACAAGGTGACTATAAAGAATAAGTATCCCCTTCCTAGAATTGACGATTTGTTTGACCAATTCCAACGGGCTACCTACTTTTCAAAGATTGATCTATGCTCGGGCTATCACCAACTAAGGGTGAAGGGGGTTTACATTCCCATGACGTCCTTCCAAACAAGATATGGTCAGTATGAATTCCTATAATGTCTATTGGCCTAACTAATGCCCCGGCGGCATTCGTGGACATAATGAATAGGGTGTTCCGACAATATCTTGATATGTTTGTGATAGTGTTTATTGATGATATCTTGATCTATTCAAGGAGTGTGGGTGAACACGTGGACCATTTGAGGATAGTATTGTAAGTCCTTAAAGACCACCAATTGTATGCAAAGTTTAGTAAGTGTGAGTTTTGGTTGAGGTCGGTAGCTTTTCTTGACCATGTGGTGCCTAGCAAGGGTATTGAGGTAGATCCCAAGAAGACGGATGTGGTTAAGGGATTTCTTAGACCTTTAACTCCTACCGATATTAGAAGCTTTTTGGGTTTGACCGGTTATTATTGAAGATTTTTCCTCAATTTCTTCTCCGTTGACAGCTTTGACTCAAAAGAAAGCTAAGTTTGTGTGGTTGGAGGCTTGTGAGGAAAGCTTCTAAGAGTTGAAAGATAGACACACTTCCGCTCTGGTGTTGACCTTACCGGAGGGTACCGATGGGTTTGTGGTATATTCTGACGCTTCTCGAGTAGGTTTGGGATGTGTCCTTATGCAATATGGTAAAGTCATTGCCTATGCTTCAAGGCAACTCAAGATCCATGAAAAAAATTATCCAACTCATGATCTCGAATTAGCAGCGGTGGTGTTTTCCTTGAAAATATGGAGGCACTACCTATATGGGGTCCATGTGGACGTTTTCACCGATCATAAGAGTCTTCAATATGTGTTTAGCCAAAAAGACTTGATTCTCCGACAAAAAATATGGTTAGAGATTTTAAAGGAT
Source organism: Solanum bukasovii (assembly GCA_029582585.1). NCBI lineage: Eukaryota > Viridiplantae > Streptophyta > Magnoliopsida > Solanales > Solanaceae > Solanum > Solanum bukasovii. Next base: position 95,281 of record JAJOOI010001038.1, on the reverse strand, counting down.
TATGACATGAGTGTCCTTTACCACCCCGGGAAAGCTAATGTTGTGGCGGATGCCCTTAGTAGACTATCCATGGGTAGTGTGACTCACATAGAGGATGAAAAGAAGGATTTAGTTCGTGATGTACATAGGTTGGCTCGGTTAGGTGTCCAACTAGTGGATTCCACCAAGGGTGGTGTCATGGTCCATCATAGTTCCGAATTGTCTTTTGTTGTAGATGTGAAGTCTAAGCAACACCTTGATTCTATTTTGATGGAGTTGAAAGAATCGGTACTTGGGAAATCCGTTGAGGCTTTCTCCTAAGGAGGAGATGGGGTGCTAAGGTACCAAGGTCGATTATGTGTTCCGGATGTTGATGGGTTGAGGGAGAAAATCTTGGAGGAAGCTCATAGTTCTCGGTATTCTATTCATCCGGGAGCCACCAAGATGCACTGTGATCTATGGGAAGTCTATTGGTGGAATGGTATGAAGAAGGATATTGCGGGATTTGTAGCCAAATGTCCTAATTATCAACAAGTTAAGGTTGAGCACCAAAGGCCGGGAGGTTCGTTACAATATATACCCATTCCCACTTGGAAGTGGGAAGAGGTGAATATGGACTTTGTTGTGGGCTTGCCTCATACAAGAAGGCAACATAATTCAATTTAGGTCATTGTTGATATGTAGGTTGACAAAATCATCCCATTTCATTCCCGTCAAGGTTTCCCTTTCGGTGAAAGATTATGCTAATTTGTACATAAGAGAGATAGTGAGGTTACATGGGGTTCCCTTGTCCATCATTTCAGATCGGGGTACTCAATTTACTTCACATTTTTTGAAGTCATTCCAAAAAGGGCCTGGTACTAAGGTGAAGCTTAGCACCGCTTTTCACCCTCAAATGGATGGTCGAGCGGAGGGCACTATTCGAACTTTAGAGGATATGTTGAGGGCGTGTGTTATAGATTTCAAGGGTAATTGGCACGACCACTTGTAATTAATAGAGTTCGCCTACAATAATATTCACCACTTAACTATCGGTATGGCTCCTTTTGAAGCCTTGTATGGTAGAAGGTGTAGGTCTCCGGTGGGTTGGTTTGAAGTAGGTGATGTTGCTCTTATTGGTCCCAAGTCAGTTTATGAGGCCATTGAGAAGGTTGGACTCATTAGGGAGAGATTGAAAACGGCTCAAAGTAGGAAAAACTCCTATTCCGATGTGAGAAGGAGGGACCCAGAATTTGAAGTAGGTGATTGGGTCTATTTGAAAATCTTACCCATGAAGGGTGTGATGAGGTTTGGCAAAAAGGGGAAACTTAGTCCCCTGTATGTGGGCCCTTACCAAATTGTGAAGCGTATTGGGGAAGTTGCATATGATTGGACTTACCAAATGAGTTGGCTCTGGTTCACCTGGTGTTTCATGTTTCTATGCTTAAAAAGTGTGTTGGGGACCTGGAGTCCATTATTCTCTTGGAAGGGTTGGGTGTAGATGAAAGTCTTTCTGATGAAGAGGTTCCGGTAGATATTCTTGACCGGCAAGTCTAGAAGTTGAGAAACAAGGAAGTAGCTTCCTTTAAAGTTTTGTGGAGAAATCATCGAGTTGAGGGTGCTACTTGGGAGGCCGAGGCCGATATGAAGTCCCAATACCCTCATCTTTTTCCTTCTTCTCCTACTTAAGCTTGAGGTAAGTAGTTCCTTTAGAATTTCCTTGTTTGGGAGTCATGTATGAATTATGTGTTTTCCATGATTTCCTTAAGTGATGCATGTTCTTGATGAGATTCATGTTTAATGTGAAAATGAGTTTTCATGATATATGTTCCTCATGTTGTTGTGCATTTAGTATGAGTTGCCTATTTGACTTCATGAGATGTTTTGATGAACATGCTTTAGTATGCTCATGAGAGAAATTGCATATTGGCTCCATGATGTTGTGTTGAGCATTATTTTAGCTGGAGAAGTGAGTTCCTCCTTCGAAGATGATAAATATTGAACTTTGTGAATATTGGATTGTTAGATGTAGTTCCTACTCCCTTATTATGCATTGATCATGTTTGAGATGGAGTTGAAGTTGCCTCCATTAAATAGTGCATGTTGTGAATAATGCATTTGTAAGTTTTGCATGTTTTGATGTTTCATGCATGATGTGCTGCTAGTCTTGAGTTTTTAATCCCTTAAGATGTCTAGATTGTCATTCGAGGACGAATGTCCTCAAGGCGGAGATATTGTTACACCCCCTAAAACTAGAAGACTAAACTAGAGCCTAAGTAATAAACTAGTGGCCTAAACAAGGTTTAACGTAAAGAGTAGAGTCGTAAAATAAACTCCGTTAACTAGTACAAGTTTTTTTGGGTATGAACGTCAAGGCATGACCCCCAAGGACCCTCCCAAGGGTCCTTGAGGAGGACCAAGGAGTCTGCCTAAAAAGCTATCAAAAGCAACTTCACCTACGGATTGCCCCCACGAGCCGTGGGTGGACCCAAGCCCTGTAGGTGGGGGTCGTTGGTCGAGGCTGAGCCTCCCCATTTTTCTCCCCCTCTTTGATGAAAACCACAATTTGCCAGTACGGCTCGTGGACCCACCCACCGTCCGTGGGTGAGGTTTTGTAGGTCACTCATGTAAGTTGGTCTTTTAGTTTAAGTTAGAGTTAATGGAGGGGCATAGGGTTAATTAATTAACTTACTAGGGTCGGTTAATATTAATTAAAACTAACTATTAATACCTAATAAGACCCCCTAAACTAAAAAAAAACTAACTCATTCCCACAAGACCCAAATCAAAAGCTCTCCCCTCCAAAATATTCTCTCTCTAAGACTACAGTGAAGAACAAGAACAAGGTCAAGCTTAGGGTTCAAGGTGCATCCTTTTCACTCCAATTTCGTGAGGAAAACATCAATTAATGTATGTTTATCTTGATCCATTGAACACTTTCTTCCATGGAGCCCTTAAACTCTCCAATTTCAAATTACGAAAGTCTCCAAAGACCTAGGGTTTTCTTCCAATCAGGGATTCTTTCTCAAATCGTTTTCAAAGGTTTAATTATCATATGTTATGGATAAATTACTGTTTTTAGGATGTTTTTATGACAAATTCACCATGAATCCATGAAATTCCCCTAACCCTAAATTTATGACTCCAATGTGGGTGAATTTGTAGTAAGGTCAATTGTATTGAATTGTTCTTGTTATAGGGTGGTTTCTTGATCATATTATTATTCATGTTGAATGTAATAACCCTATATTGATTAGGAGAATTTGATATTTGATCCAAGATGGGTAAGACATGAGATTTATGCCAAATTATGAGTTACATGTATATGCACTATATGAACATGATTATAACCTTATTATTGTGTTAATTGAAAGTTCATTCTCATAAACACATAATGATCATGATGTGAAAGTTCTTCTCACTATGTTATGGTTCTAAGGTTTAAAGTCCATTCTCACCTAATGAACTTATTAGCTATTATTATGAATTGTGTGGGATGGAGGGTAAGATACTCCTTCATGCCTGTAAATTCAATTCAAAGACTAAATATGTAATTGTGGGAAGTAATGCTTAGCACTGAGAGAATATTGAATATGAGCTGGAAATACCCCCGCTAGAGAGGATGGATTTCTACAATGTATCTCATGAGAAGAAAGCTCCCCTGCTAGAAAGGGCGGGTTTCTAGTAACAATCTTTGTATCCCATAGCTATGATCCCTCATAGGTCTTTAGCTAGTGGATCCACCTAAAAGCTATATATTTAGTTTTACCTTAGGCAAGTAGGACACCTCTTTTCGGTGTGGGGAATGAAACCGGATTCCATGTTTATCTCACACGGACTATGTCGGTTGAGGAATATTCCCAAAGTAATAATGAAGGTAAAGTATAAACTATGTTTGCTTAAGGAGTTTACTTAGCATGGGTAGGGTTATGGGGTCTTACTTATGCATGTCACAGGTAGAGTTTGAGAGCATTCATGGTGGGTTCCTATTATGATATGATGATTTATACATTGATTATGCTTATGACTTATGTGTTGTACCAATTTACATGTTGATTCTCAAACTTTATAAAATGCATACTCTACAACTAAATTGTCCCTTTTTAGCATATTTTTTATGTTTTTGTGCATGATTATCATACTTAGTTCATTAAATGTGCTAATCCATATTTCATCTCTCTTATAGGTTCTGGCGTGTAAGGTGATTGTCCTTTCTAGTTCAATCTTGGGTTGACTATTCTTCAAACTTGTGGTATGTCTTCATGGATCCGAGGACAATAGCTTTTATTGTTGTCTCGTTTCTTTAGTTGTACTAGACATTTTTATATTCTCTATTGTAAGGGATGTGACCCTATTGTTTTGAGAATCCGATTGTAGTAGATGATTTAATGAGACTATGTCTAGACTTCCACTTTACTTCTAAAAAGATTTCCTTAAAGACTTGAAATTGTGTTTTATTCTTCATTATTCTATACTTATTTGATGATGATAAGCTAAGTGGCTTACTTAGGTCCTTTCGGGATTCCATGTGTCATGTTACGTCTAGGGGTACCCTTGGGTCGTAAAAGGTAGAAAAGGGTCATACTTTTTGGATGATTCCTTAGTGATTTTTAGCATAGTCTAATGGATCGACTTAGTAGTCAGGTTTTATACCCTCAGCAAGGTATAGGACGGCATTGCCAGCGTGAGGAAAAACGTTGTATCATCACAATAGCTCTTATGTGATGGTTGTCGGTTAGAGAAACTCCCACAGAAGTATTATGTATTCTTATATACACAGAAGTAAATTGTATTTTCATGTACATTCCAGAGTTTATATTGTATCTGTGCATACACACAGAGTTACTATTGTATTTCTAAATACACAGGTTTGCTATCCTTGTTTTTAAAAGCTTTTCTTTATCTTGCATTTATATTATTGCTTTATATTGAATTGAGTTAAGTTGAGTTGAGTTGAACCCAGGTATGTTCTTTCAGTTCTTTTTAAGCTTATGTCTTTGTTTTAGCATTCCCTTCGCATGCTCATGCATTCAATGTACTGATTCCATTTATCCTACATCATTGTTATGATGCAAATACAGGTAACCAAGTTCAGCATCCAGTGCTTCGTTGATCCAGTTGAGCATTCAGAGTCTTGTGGTGAGCCTCTTTGCTTTCTGGAGGATCCCTATTTACATTGCTTTAGAAGTTTTCAGTTGTTAGGATGATTGGGGGTCTTGTCCCGACATCCCTCCTAGTTTTAGAGGCTTCATAGACAGACAGTTATTTAGTTAGTTCATTCGTCATTATCTTGTTATTTACTTATTTTGATCTTGATGTGCCTCTTTGTCTATGTTAAATGTTATTTATAAACATTCTCAGTTTATCTATTCAGACAGTTAGCATGATTGTATTTTAATACTGTATTTATCATGAGTTAAGTCTTCTTCTAAGAGTTCAGCCATGCCAAGGGTTCGCTTGGGGCCAACAATGGTTCTTGAGTGCCAATCCCGTCCAAGGTGTAGGCTCGGGGCGTGACAAACTTCGTATCAGAGCACATAGTTCGAGAGTCCTAAGGAGTCTATGAAGCCGTGTATGTAGAGTCCGAGTTATCGGTATGAAGCACGACACATCCATAATTATGATGCTGCAACACTTAGGAATTATCTCACTTCTTTCGTACTCATTGCGTGCGATAGAGTTTATCGTAAAAAAGTTTCTTCTAACTCGTGCTTGCGCATGTCTTTCAGATCATGCCTCCACGAAGAGCTATCAGAGATCATCCCGCTAGAAGGAATGTTGAGCCACATGACCAAGGTGTACTTAATTCACCAGAAGTGCAACACCAAGGAGAGGTCACCAATGCTGAGTTATGTGAAGCTATCTAGATGTTAAGTCAAGTTGGATAGAGGGAGAATTGATAGGAAGGGACTAATACTTTGAGGATCTGTGAGTTCTTAAGGATGAATCCTCCAAGCTTCGCTGGTTCAAGTGTCACTAAGGATTCAGAAAACTTTGTGGAGGAGCTTCAGAAGGATTTTGAGATTATGCATATTGCTGATATTTAGAGGGTGGAACTAGTTGCATACCAAATGAAGGGTGTCACTAGAATCTGGTTTGATCAATGGAAAAAAATCGAGTTGAGGTTGCACCACCTGTGAGTTGGGCTTGTTTTAAGGAGGCCTTCTTGGGGCATTTCTTTCCCTGAGAACTGACAGAAGCAACGTTACGATAGTTCCTCACTGTTAAAGAGGATTCTTTGAGTGTTCTTGAGTACAATCTGAAGTTCACGCAACTTTCACACTATGCTCCAAAGATGGTTGTTGACATGAGAAGCAGGATGAGCTTATTTGTTGCTGGGTTGTCTCATCTGGGCAGTAGGGAAGGCAGGGCAACTACTCCGAGAGGATACATAGACATAGCAAGGCTGATGATCTATGTGCAACAGGTTGACGAAGAGAAGCTGAAAGATAGGAATGAGTTTCGAAACAAGAGGGCTAAGACAGAGAATGAGTCCGGGCAGCATAAGAGTAATGTCAATTAGTCATCTTTCCAAAAGAAACAGAAGGGACCTGCTCCATCATCTACTAGAGCACCTACACCAAGGAACAAAGATGAGTACAATGGTCAGAATTCACAGAATTTCAAATCTAGACCTTCCCATTCTCAAGGTAGTATGGCATAAAAGGGTAGTAATAATGGCTCCACCGGTTGCTTTAAGTGCGGCTAGAATGGTCAGTTTATGCGAGAGTGTCCTAACAACAGGCAGGCTAACGGTAATGGGGGTAATAGAGCCCAGTCTTCGTCAGTTGCTCCACCAGAGATAGCTACATATAGAGGAGCTACTTCAGGGGCAGGCCGAGGAGGAAACCGTCTTTATGCTATCACTCGTTGCCAAGAGCAAGAAGATTCTCCAGATGCCATCACTGGTATGATCCAAGTCTTTAACTTTGATGTTAATGCTTACTAGATCCAGGAGCGAGTTTATCCTTTGTAACTCCTTATGTTGCGATGAATTTTGATGTTCTTCCTGAGAAACTTAGTGAGCCCTTCTGTATTTCTATACCTGTTGGTGAATCTGTTCTAGCAGAGAGATTCTATTATGATTGTACCATTTCCATCAATCACAGGAGCACCATGGCTGACTTAGTTGAGTTAGACATGGTAGATTTGATGTTATTCTTGGTGTGTATTGGTTTCATGCCTGTTATGCCTCAGTTGATTATAGAACTCGAGTTGTCAAGTTCATGTTTCCAAATGAGCCAGTTTCAGAGTGGAAAAGTAGTTCAGCAAAGCCTAAGGGTCATTTTATTTCGTATCTTAAGGCAATAAAGTCAGTTTCCAAGGGGTGTGTCTATCACTTAGTCCGAGTTAATGATTCTAGTGTTGAGATACCTCCTATTCAGTCAGTTTCAGTAGTAAAAGAGTTCCCAGAAGTCTTCCCAAATGATCTTCCCGGAGTCCCTCCTGAAAGAGAAATAGATTTCGGTATAGATATTCTTCTCGATACTCGTCCTATATCTATTCTTCCATATAGGATGGCACTAGAAGAGTTGAAACAATTGAAAGAGAAGTTAAAAGATCTCCTAGATAAGGGTTTTATTCGACCAAGTGTCTCACCTTGGGGTGCTCCGGTCTTATTTGTGAGGAAGAAGGATGGTTCCCTTAGAATGTGTATAGATTACTATCATTTGAACAAGGTTACCATCAAGAATAAGTATCCACTTCCGAGAATTGATGATCTCTTCGATCAACTTCAGGGTGCCACTTGTTTCTCTAAGATAGACCTCAGATCTGGCTACCATCAGTTAAGAGTAAGGGAATATGATATTCCAAAGACACCTTTCATGACCCGTTATGGTCATTATGAGTTTTTGTTCATGTCGTTCGGTTTAACTAATATGCCTGCAACATTCATGGACCTTATGAATAGAGTATTCAAGCCTTATTTAGATATGTTTGTTATCGTATTCATTGATGAAATACGAATCTATTCGAGGAATGAGGAAGATCATGCTAGCAATCTCAGAATAGTTCTCCAAACTCTAAAGGATAGAGAGTTGTATGCCAAGTTCTCTAAGTGTGAGTTTTGGCTTGAGTCTGTGGCATTCTTAGGCCACATTGTATCTGGTGATGGAATTAGAGTTGACACTCAGAAAATAGAGGCAGTGCAGAATTGTCCTAGACCCACATCTCCAACTGATATTAGGAGTTTCTTGGGGTTGGCTGGATAGTATAGAAAGTTCGTAGAGGGGTTCTCATCTATTTCATCCCCTTTGACCAAGTTGACTCAGAAAATAGTTAAGTTTCAATGGTCTGAAGCTTGTAAGAAAAGCTTTCAGGAATTGAAAAAGAAGTTGACTATTACCCCAATATTGACCTTACTAAAGAGTACGCAAGGCTTTGTTGTCTATTGTGATCCGTCCAAAGCTTGCTTGGGTTGTGTGTTAACGCAGAATGGCATAGTTATAGCTTATGCCTCCAGATGGTCGATGGTTCACGAGGAGAACTACCTAACCCATGACTTAGAGTTGACTGTTGTGGTATTTTCTTTGAAAATATGGCATCATTATTTGTATAGTGGTCATGTAGATGTATTCACTGATCACAAGAGTCTTCATTATGTGTTTAGCCAGAAAGAGCTTAATCTTAGACAGAGAAGGTGGTTAGAGTTACTCAAAGATTATGACATAAGTATTCTTTATCATCCAAGTAAGACTAATATTGTTGTTGATGCCTTGAGTAGATAATCTATGATTAGTACCGCCCATTTTAAGGAAGATAAGAAAGAGTTAGCAACATATGTGCATAGACTTGCACGATTAGGAGTTCGACTAATGGATTCCACAGAAGGAGGAGTAGTGGTGATGAATGGGGTTGAATCATCATTAGTGTCAGAAGTGAAAGAAATTCAATACCTAGACCCTATTTTGCTTGAATTGAAGGCAAATGTTCATAAGCAAAAAGTAATGGCTTTTGAACAAGGGGGAGATGGCGTATTGAGGTATCAAGGTAGGATGTGTGTACCAACATTTAATGAACTCCAAGAGAGGATCATGGGGGAAGTTCATAGCTCCAGATATTCTATCCATCCATGATCCACAAAGATGTATCGTGACCTGAGAGAATTTTATTGGTGGAGTAGTATGAAAAATAAGTTGGGGTTTTGAGAGAAGAGAAAAAAGGAGAAGAAGCAAGGAATTACCAAGTTCATGAAGTATTGTTTGTGGATTTCGCCAAGAGCTGATCCCTACGAGGTATGTGAGATCACAAAGCGTTGGGTTTGTTCACCCACGCGCCAATCATGAATTGATTCAACGAAATATATTCTTGAAAGTATAGAAATTGAGTTCTTGATGGATTTGGTTGAAGTTTCTATTGGGTTCTTGATTATTGAAGTTGTTGAGGAGTTCTTGATTTAAATTCATGAAATTAGATGGCGTTTTGAGTAGATTCTTGCATATTTTGATTATGTAGTCGAATCTAAGTGTTTGGGGAAGGAACCATTCGAATCTAGAGGGCTTAGAGTTGAAAAAAGAACAAGAAAAATTGGGATTTTCTCGAGAATGGGGGTGGGGCGTCGCGCTGCTCAAAGCATCCCACATAGTGGTTTGTTGTTTGGGATCTGGGGCACCGCGCCAGCTAGTACGCCCCAACCCAGCATCTGTAGTTTTGGGGCTAGCTCCCTGCGCCACTTACAATGCCAGGGTCGCCAGTTCCTTACCGTTTCCCACTTCTTTCCGTACAAGTTACCTTGAAACGTACCTATGTTTCTAGTCGATTTCTACACTCTAAGGTACATCTAAAGAACATGAAATCATCCATAACATGAGATCATGAGCCTTGAATCGATAATTCAATTCAAGGAAAGTTAAGATTCAAGTCAAGAAAAGTTCATAGAGTTTTCCAAAAGTCTTCTACAAATGTTTTAACTTTGTTTTAAGACTTAAGTTTTGAGTTCAGAAAAGAGTAAATATTGAAGTTCATTTCTTCAAAAGATTATACGGGATTATGTATTCCCAAGAGTAAAATGTTTTCACATTTAAACAAGAACGGAAACTGAGATTTCTAAAGGAACCTTTGAGCTAATTTTCAGTAAAGAGTAAACGCTTTCACAACTAAGCAAGAGAGGAAACACTGATTTCCAGGAGAGCCTTTGGGCTAGTTTTTGAGTAATTATCTCAAACCAAAGAGTTATGTTTTTAAACATATGAGCTAGTATAGTTTGGGAGTAGTATTGAGCACCGATATGGGGGAGAGTTCAGACAACTCCCAGACCCCATAAACCATTTAACAACCATGGGTCGAAAAGGGTCATACTTTTTAGATGATTCCTTAGTGTTTTTATCATAGACTAGTGGATCCACTTATTAGACAGGTAATGGAGTCCCTTAGTAAGTCGGTAAACCACTTATTACCTCCCCGATTAGAGAAAAAGGGAAGAAACGAAGTCGGATGGATTCCTGAGAGATGTTCTTGAATGAAAATGGACCACACAGATCCAAAAAATTTCGGATGTGGTCATGAGGATCCTCCGTAGCTAGACCTCCAAAAAACCCTTCATTTGCAACAACTACAACATCGTGCTAGTCATGTAAAACACTGTATTGCCTACAGTTGGGGGAAATCGAATAGCATCAACACTTCCCAACTGAGCTTCATTTACACCGTGCTAGTTACCGATGTCATCATGGTTTCCAAGTTGGCTAGCGTTGCTCCTGTTCACACTCATTTCGTCACTGTTTAAGAGAAGCAAATAACAAACAATAGTAAGGTGATTCAACTACAATAAGACTAGTTCACAACTAAACTTCACTAAAAGAATTCTAAACACCACTCTGCAGCAACAAAACCATTTTCGATAACAGTCAACTACACTTCATCCAATTCTAAGTGCAGGCGGTCACAATCAAGTATAGACCTAGCGAAGAGTTGGGGTCGATCCCACATGGAGTGATACGTAGAGAATTCTATTAAGAAGTAAAAGGCATGCTCTAGTCGTTTGTAGAAGCAAACATTATCGCAATAATTTAAGCTAAATTTCAGGGATTGAAACCTAGTGTCAAAGGGGGATTAGATTGAGCAATTAATAACTACGAAAATAGGGAGTAATCAAGTAGAGAGGGATCCTTGAGAATGTGATCAATTAAATACCAATTTCTCTTTATGGCTGATTATTATCTACCGAAAGACGATGAATCTTAGTGGGTAGGCTAGGCTTTAGATGTAATAGCCATCTCTCAATCAACTACTACAAATCAAGAGAGTTTTCTCAAACCTCAACAATCTTATCGCTATGAACAACCCAAAACCTCAATTAATCTACTCTTGCGAGCTAGATTGGTAGGATCGAATTCAGATTCACTTCCTCAAGTTAAATCCACAATAACCCAATCACTACAATTAGAAATTGATATTCTTAATCCAAAAACCTCTTTTTCAAGCAAGCTTGGAATACTAATTTAGAACTTTATTTGCAACTACAATTCAAAAGTTAAAACACAACTATAAATTAAACCCACTAACAATCAACATTTAAATCAGTAAATACTAACACTCATAAGCTAACTAGAATATTTAATCACATAATCACACCCCCAAAGGATGGGGGATTTAGCCTCACATCATAAAAAGCAATAAATTGTTACCAACTATGTTCTCCATCAGCTGGGTAACGAATTCCAAGTCTTCACAATCCATGGAATCAGTTCAAAATCAAAACCCAACCTAAAACTCTACTCAAAACTACTAAAAACAGTGTTTAGATAATAATAAAAAAAAAAACCAGAGTAAGAATATGTCTCCACTTTTTGAAACTGGAAGAACTCTACAAAAAAACTCTTTTTCATCTTTTAAAAATCGCATTTATACTCTTCCAGAATTTCAGCTTTTGGAACAAATAGCAGAATAAGTCGAGCATCGCTGATCCAGTCGGTTATGCACCAAATGTCTTCTTCCATCTCAATCTTGAAATGACTTTTCACCATTCACCTTCTATAACTTAAGGCGATCATGATCTCCATCGCCGATCCATTCATCGGTTCGCCAAGTTGCGCATTCCATCATCGGGTTGGATTTTTCCCTGGGCTAGCCTTCTAGAACTTTTGGCGAGCTGAAGGATCACTCGGCGGTTTGCGTAGTGGTGAACCACCGAGTGGTCTTGGAGATCATCATCTTCGCGTTTCTACAACTTCTTCAGGTTTTCCGCTCTTTTTTTCCCGGTAATTTCCTTGCCTCTCTTCTTCCTTCATTGCTGCAAATCAACACTTTAACATCAATTCAAAGACTAAACTTGGCATTGAGGACAATAAAACTATGAATATTAAGCCCTAAATTAGTCGAAATCTATCCCCTATCAACATAGTTGTCTTCCCTTCCTTATTAGATATACGAGATAGCCCAGATACAAAAAAAATTATTATGCTCCTCATATCAACCACCATCTTTAAAGAATAGCATGAAAGTTGAGAGAACTTGAGGTTATATTCTTATACACACGGATTCCGGCTTTATATTAAGAAATTCTCTTACCTTTTCTTCCCTTAGATCTGGGGGAAATATACACCGCCCAACCTAAGAGTTATGAACCTTGTCCTCTAGTCTTTTTCCACTAGTCGTATCATATCATGGAAACACCTTTGAGCTTGTATGTAGCCAACTCCACACGCTCAGTATCAACAAAATGTATCACCTCAAACACCTTCTGAGCTTTGACTTAGTGAACTCCGGGGGATTCATTCTCAAGAATTCACAGACTGTAGATGTATCAAATACATTATGATGATCCGCTCCTGGTTGACCAGCCTGCCACAACCTAAGTTAGCATATGAATAACATTTCTGAACTAAGCAGTGGTGCCATCTCACTGAAGGGGTTGAACTTCTAGTGAATTGGGAACCTCTTAACCTTTAGGATTGACATTCCTCCTATCAGGACATCCTCGAAAAGCTCTTCATGGAGGCATGATCCAAAAAGACACGTGAAAGAATGGATTAGAAGAAACTTTTATTGAGTTGAACTCTATCGCACGAACATGAGTAAAAAGAAAGTGAAATGTTCCTAAATTTCGTAACTTTCCAATTATAGATGTGGCACATATCACGGTGATAAGAAAGACTCTTCTAGACACAATCTCATTGACACCCTATGACTCTTGAACTCTGTGCTCTGATACCAAGTTTGTCACTCCTCGAGTCTACAACCTGGGCGTGGCCATCATTCGAGAACCTTTTCTGATCCCCAAGAAAACCCTTGGCCCAGCTGACTACTAAGTGGAAGACTCACGCAAACAAAATAGGGTTTGAAAAAAAATCAATCTCAAAGTAAAACTCACTAAGGAAGTCTGAAAGTACTCAATGTTATAAATAATACAGTTTGCAAAACATCTCAAAATAAAAGGAAAAAATGCTGAGATACTCCTAAACTCTCACTACACGAAAAGTGTGAATTACATGAGGATTTTCCTGGGGATTCGTATGACAATCCGCAGGAAAATTATTTTCCTGCAAATTTTCATACTAATTCCCAGGAAAATCCCCATATAATTCACTATTTTCTTGTAGTATCTAACTATCTATGAAGCTTCTAATACTAGGATAGATGTCAGGAGAAGACCCACGACATACACTCCTCAACTCTCACTATCCATGAAGCCTTTGATAGTAGGATAGATGTCAAGACAAGACCCATGACAACTCAAAAACATTCAAATAAATGTGAAATCCTTTGGCAAGCAAGGAGGCTCACCTAATCTGTGAACGTTATTTTGGAGAAGTTTTTATTGGTTGTATGGTGGATGTGATCGGTAAGCTTCTTCTTCCCCTACTCTGTATGTGTGTGTATATATATATATATATATATATATATATATATATATATTTATACTCCCTATACTTTTTTTTCTTAGAGACTTAATACAATACTAAGTATTTACATTATTAGCATAGGCTCACCTTCACACTAATTAGGTCGACATGTTTGATGAAGAAAAACTGGTGAATGCTCTTGCAATTTCGGATCATTTTTTTTTTCCACAATGGAGCCTCAAATCAGTTGATTCAGTTTCTAATTGAATGAGGAGAAGAAAATAACAGTCTTAGAGTTATTCAAGCAACAATAGTTGGAGCCACAAATGGCAGTACTGTCTTTGTTTAAAAGGTAAGCAATTGGCAGCTACAAATGTGCTCAAAATATTATTATTTATCTTGTGACAGAAGTTTGATGCAAATGTATGTTCAATATATTGATATTATTTTTCATGTTATATTTTCTTGACCTTTTTTTAGTTGGAGCTACTCTTAACATCGGTAGTTATTTATCAGGTCTTCTCGATTACTGTACTCTGTCTGACTATACATGAACATCAAACTTGCCAGGGTAATTGGTGAACGACAACATCTAATGTGTAGTTGGCTGTGTTTTTTGGCTCTACACTTGATAAATGTGATTTTGTAGTCATTTTAACTCTTAGGTTTCAATCATCTTTCGTTAAAGATTTGCTTAATCAACTTTAGCAAACAGAAGTCTGAATGGTAAGATCAAAGCTATAATGATATATCTTCTAGTGTGTATGCTTATGTTGGTATGTGTTTGTATGTACATTCGAATGTTTGAGTATATATTGCGGCAAGAATGCATTTTTTGTTTTCCTTTTTTCACAGTAGCCTTCTTCCAGGATAATCACTCTTTTACCCATTAATCAGATTCTCCAAACTTTTCTATCATTCTATTACAGTTGAAATTCATATGGCAAAATTTATGTTTGTATTATTCTGTGCGTCTAAAAAAAATTATTGTGCAATGTTTCTCCCAATTTCACACATAAATGTACGTGGTCGCGCAAGTAATACAGTGTCTCTAAAAGAACTCGATTATCAAACCCAAAGAACTTGTCGACTATTGACTGTCTAACTACATTGTTGAGAGGGGATAGACAGAACTCAATTGGCGAGCATTTATCTTTCTTACAGTTTTGAGACCAAGTTCGGTGTTCGTCCGGGTGTCAATCCTAAACACCAATTTTAATAAGTGATATGCAAGAGAGATTGAGTTCTTTGTATTCTTTAGTCTATCTACATCTGCGTCTCTAGAATTCATGAATAGACAATAGATTTATATCTATGGTGATGAAGCTTAAAATATTAAAGCAAGAATACAAAAGTAATTGAAGTGATAACCAATATTAGTTCAAAACAATCGATGTTCAACAATTATCCGTAGCTACAACCCAAGAACAAAGGTTTTTAGCTACTAATGTCTAAGAAAAGAAGAAAAAGAAAGGAATCCTAAAGAGTATGACAACTTTGTACACAAAATATGAATTTTATGATTCTCCTCCAAGAATAATTTACTGGACTATTTATAGATCTAGAAAATCCTAAATAAAATAATTAAGTTCAAAACAAAGTAGAAACCAAAACCAAATGGAATCAGGTCTCTGAGTGAAATTGCTCTGTTCACCGCATTCACTTGTTGTTGTTGCTGCATTCAAATTTTGACACGTGGCCAGCTCTGCGTTCCAATTGCAATTCAACTCTACACTTCTCATATATAATATATTATTATATTAAATTTAATATATTAAACTGCTTACTTAATTTTCTTCTACAATCTTCTAACTTTAATTCATTTTAGCTCTAATTTTCTCTATTTTTACACTAATTTACTCCTACAAATAAAATACACTATTAAGCACAATCAAAAAAATTCATGCATAAAAAGAACAAATCATCATATCATATTCATTCATTCATATATATCTATCTATATATATTACTTTCAAATCATGAACTCATAACTCGAATGTTAAATTACTATAATATCCCTAACTTAGGTTGTGACTTTTTTGATGAGTTGTGACTTTTCGATAAGTTATGACTTTTTTCGAAGGGTTGTGATTTTTCCATGAGTTCTGACTTTTTCAAAGAGTTGTGACTTTATTTCAATAAGTTGTGAATTTTCCAAAGGGTTGTGACTTTTCGAAAAGGTCATGACTTTTCACGTAAGAGACAAAAAATAGTTGTTCATACTACCCTTTGTTGACTATAAATAGCTGGGTTTCCTCTCATTTTTAAACCACAATTTTTTTTAATCTTCTACTCTTGTTCTTCTTCTTGCATTTTAATTTTTTTGTGTGATTTATTGTCGTTGAGTGAGTTCGAAGTTTAGCGTAATATGAGGTACCACTATTCTGATGAAGTAAGTTGTTCTATCCTAAGAGGGTATATTCCATAACCTCAAGTACTTGAAAAAAATAATTTTGATGATATAATAATTATTTTTTTGCATAATATATACTAATATTAGTATGTAATGTTCCAATATCTGAAGTTAACATGATGTAGTTTAAATTCATTTGTTTTTGTTAACAATTTCTCTTCTGATGTAGATGTATGCTTCTGAATATCTTTTCCAAAATTTAGAGAATTGTCACGATTTGGTTTTGATGCTCAAAACAAAAGAATGACTTTATTTATCAATGTTACTTATGTGATTTAGACTCTCGTGAAGTTTGCTTCAAAATAGTAATTACTATATAAACATTGCCCTTTTGTTTTACTTATTTACTATTTCTTAATATTTCAGTATTTTAGACGAAGAAAAGTTCATATGACTTGTAATAACGTCAGTTGAAGTTTGTATTATTTTAATTTTTATTATTTATTTATTAGTTAATTTTATGAAATAAATATTTTCATTAATGCAAATATATATTTATATTTTGGTAGGTATTTGTATTTAAATTAAAGTATTATATATGTCACAAATGTATCATCAAGTTAACAAGATCTTCGAACTTTAAAATATATTATTTTAAAATGTTCCGAGTGTTTTTAATAAATAAAAAAACTCATAACCAATGTGAAAATATGTGAATATATGAAATGTAGTTGTTCTCTTCACATGTTCATCTGACAACTAAACAATTTAACATGGAATACACATGCAAAGCACATCTTGTTAGATGACAAGAAAAATACAAAGCAAATATTTTCTATAAGGTAATATTAGTGAGATAAAACTAATTACATGATTAACCTCATCAAATTGAAATAAATATATACATTATTGAATTTAACTAATACAATTTTTTACTGACCATCTTCATATGTTTGCGTGAATAAGAAACATATATGACGATCCACGTTGAACATTTACAAAAGAATCTACAACATTATTTTTTGCTAAGATTATTGTTCAAATATTCGCTTAAATAAGCAATTCTATTTACTATAGCATATATTTTTGGAATTGGTAATCATGAACAATGCACGTGTTAAAAAATTAGTATAATTAAAAGTGGGAAGAATCTAAGTCAAAAGTTGAATTACCATTTCACCCTCCAACTAAATAAAAAATGAAAACATTAATTAATTAATTATTAAAAATAATCCTAATTCCTATCATATTAATCATCATATAGAGTTAGCCGTCACCTTTCCATCTCCTATACAGCTACACATCTTTCCAGAAATCAAATGTCTGAAATAAATCTCCTCAGTAATTAGGATTCATATACATCACCAAGCGCAACTTCTACTTTCATTCTCTCGGGCTTGGTATATTTTTTCTCCCGTTTTCATTCTATTTTGTTTGATTAAATCTTGAGTAATAGTAGATGATAACAAATCGTTGTTTTGGTATTTGTTTTTCCTATGGTTTCTTAATTTCTTTTTCCTTTTTGGGACTATATCATGTTAACTCAGTTTTGTTTCTCTCATGATACTATGACTTACTACAATTTAAATGGTCTCAAAAAGTGAGTGTGAAGTACTTTTAAATGGCATCAAGAATTGATCTTCACTGGACACTCCAACAACCATGGACTTTTCCAAAGATTTGCCGTAAGGACCTCGAGGAGAATCGAATATTTATCTAAAATGGTTGAGCAAACGAAGCAGGAATTGCTAACCAGATGAAGGATGCATCCAAATAATTTGTCTTTCAAGCACCAGTTATTTGGAAACAAAGGTGTAAGGATAGGTACAAAGTTCTCTTTTTTTTCCCCTAAACAAATATTTTGAAAAAAAGTTGAGTCCTTTTTCCTGGGAGAGTACGATGCCGATCGAGAGGATAATTGCACATTTCTAATGAGGCTTTGTTGCATATGGTGGTGTAGAAGTGATCTCAGTAGTGATGCCATAAAAAATTGATGGTTGCCAGTACTGTATGTATGAACTCGATGATTTCTTGTAGCAAATTGAATTTTTCAATCAACAACCTAACTTTTTCCCAGAGTTGCTATGTGCCATGATGTTAATATGAGCTATCAAAATGAATTCCTTTAAAATTATTTAGATCAGTCTATTGAACTTTGATTCGGTGTTATTTTTCCTACTTAACTCCGTGTTCTCAAGTAAATTTAGTATTTTCGTTAGTGTGCTTGATAATCAAGAATTTCACTATGAATTGATGGACTGATAAACATTTTCGTCTCAACACTTTCTTTCTTTACTATCAAACACAATGTCTTGGACCCTTGGTTATGAAAGCAATAGAAACACGGAGATAAGAGAAGAGAAATTTCTTATTCTTTCAATAAGTATGTTCAAATGTACACTGTACACAATATGAGTTTCTATGCCTCTATATATAGTGTATTGATAGAGGCATAAAAGGTTGTTATAACATAGCATTAACATGGGAGATTATGGGAAAGGTTAGAGGGCGTGAGAGTTATATACATTATGTTGTATGTAGTGAAGGATTAACTATACATCATAGAGAATATTCGGGGACATTCAATTCTTATTGCTTTTTTTATTTTTGATTTCCTATTATTCAGATTATTTTATGTCCAAACTATGGGGACATCAAGTCCATATTGCTATTCGTGGATCTAGAAAATGGTGCTCTTGGTGAAATAATTTCTTAATGTCTTAATGCATATGGATGTCACTTTTAGCCGCTAGAATGTTCCCAATCCTCCACGTTTTGTAATGTGTTGGAAATTTTGGTTATGATATCTGTTCCTTCACTCAGACTGCCTCCTTTTGTCAATGAAATGGCTTTAGCTTGGAGAGTCTCCAAATCAAAGAAAAATAGTGTGCTTTCTTGAATTAAATACACTTTCTATTATTTATACACATCAATGAGATTACATGTTGACGTAATTTTTTTCCTTTTTCTATTATCATTTTCTTGACAGTATTAAATTTTTTATTTCTTGTGTAGCTAGATAATCTAGCATTTCGATAATAGTAATGAATCCTTTGTTTACAAATTCAAGAAATTGGGACATAATATCTACTCTTTTAACAAGTATGTATATAGTCAGAAAAAAAATTATGTACACGTGGATGAATATATAATTTTTAATTTACAAGTGAGGATTTTATACTAGCTACAAATTTTATATAGTAATAGGGGAAAAACGTGCAACGCACGTACGTTTTCAAAACTAGTACAAATATTAAATATGAGACAAATAATTTTTAAAAATATATATTTTTAACCTCACATCATGCAGTTTGTAACTTTACCAAGGTGTCCAAAGAATATGCTAAAGATATATGAACAAAACGCCCTCAAGTTTTCCATGCTATATGCGGCTGGAAGTTGATGGAAAAATAAAGCAATATCAAATGGTTAAATATTGAAAATCTAAAATACAAACTGTATAATTCTTTTGAGATGTATCTTCAGCAAGAGATGTCAACTACGCAAACGAACGATCTTATTCGGAGTCAATGAATTCAGATAGGAACTAATATCTAGATGAATCAGTTCATTTATATTTTTTCCAAAATTCAATGTAATGACTCTGAAATTATCTTTACTTTTCAATTTTGTCAATTTTATGCTTTCGAAATGTGGTGAATGATATAAAATTTTGAAATTTTGGACTGCATGTGTGTACCTCAAGTGAGTTTTTCCATTGATTTATTAAATCAGAAGTTTGATGTTTTCTAATGTTTCTAAAACAGTTTCCTTCCTTTTAGTTTTGATCTACCCAAACTTTTTATGAACAATTGATATGAGGAGTGCAAATAAATTATAATTCTATTGGTAGTGAAACCTTCTTTTCTTAATTTCGATGACTTTTTCGGGTAAAACAATATATCAATTAGGCCTTATTTAGGAATGGTAAAGACGATATTTTATGGTAACACAATCTAACTTTAAACCACTACAAATATCCATAAAATAGTTTCTAAATTTATTTGATAATTACAGCCTTCGTTATCTCGATACATATAGATTTGATATTGATGGATACAAGGGGAGCATATTTAATTGAGGAACAATATAATTGGACATTTTAAAGGTAGTATAATTTAACATGTTTGAATAAGACATCACAATCTCAGAAATAAAAAATAATACTTTAATATTTCATGCATCGCACATGTGTATATACTAGTATTAGTTTAAAAACAAAGAAGGTAGTGACTTAAAAAGCATGGCCTTCACTATCATTCTTGTTATGTACTTGGCCCCTCACTTGGGGTGATAGCTCCACTTGATTGTATGTAAGGATTCACCTCCACATGACAACTTCACTTGATCATAGCTATAATTTAGCATCATGTAATGATTCCACTCGACCGTGTTTTCATGCAATTGAAGGAAACAAACAAAACAACAACAATAGGAAAAAAAATGGAAATGGGCACTCTTTATGTAACACCTCGGAAGTGTATAGCTCAGTTGGAAGTTGAAAGGTCGCAAATTTTTGTGAAAAAAATGTAGGTGCAATGGTTCACGAGCTGGGTTTACAGGCCGTAAATAGGTTGACAGCTCGTGGAAACCATTTGTGGTTGATGCCTTAGAATTTCTGCAAATTGTCAAGTCTCATATCCAATTGTACGAGTCACCAGTACGGCCCATGGTTAGAACACAAGTCGTAATTGGATCTCGTAGATGTAGTCTTAAGGACTAACTGATTTAAGTGTCTTGAGTTCTACGACTAGACTTTACGGGTTGTACTTTGCTCTACGGCTCATAGATGGTGCGTCGTAGTTATCCCTCAAAGACTTGATGATTTCATTATTGGTTTATATGGCTGGCCAGTACGGGCTGTAAAATGAAACACGGTCAGTGTTCGTGGTTCAAAACCTGAGGAACCAAGACTATTCTCTAGACCCATTCTACGAGGAAGTTATACGGGTGGTATAAGGGTGTCGTGGTTTATAGTTAGAGGCTTTGACTTTCAGTCGTTGATTAACAGACAGTTAGTACAGTCTGTAGAAGCATGTACGAACCGTAGAAGGTGTTCATGGAACTGTCCGATAGTTATTTTCTCAGGGTTATTCGGGTCTTTTCCTACTATTTTAATTCTTATACTATATCGTTTAAAGCCTAGTTTGAAGAGTATAACTGATTTCCCTAAGACCCTAACCACCCAATTCACCCTCATTTTCTCAAAACTCCAAATTCTCTCTCAAGTCTTCTCTCCCAAGGAAGAACAAGGATTCCAAGGTTCCAAGGGTTTCAAGTTTCCTCTTCCAAATTTGAATTAGGGTTTCATCAAGGTTTGTGGGAACTTCATCAATGGTTTCTAATTCACCCATTGAGTCGCAAAGAAACCGCAATTTCTCAATTATGATTCTCGCCCCATTCTATCGTTTCAGGATTTTCTTATGGATTCAATTGTTTTTAAGTTTATTCATGATCTTATTATACATGATTTGAACATAATTCCATATTTTTAATGATATTTTCATGAACCAATGCTATGCAAGTATTTCAGGTTTATCAATCAAGATATGATCATATACATATGCATTATGTTATGAAGGATTTAATGAATCAAGTATGCTTTCAAATGAAGTATCAACATGTTTTTATGAAATTATGATGCTTCCGATTGAAGTACTCATTATGAAAGATTATCATGATTTAGATACTCTTGATTAAGTTTGTTAAAGAGTATGTTATGAAATCATGATTTTAAAGGAACTATGTTAAAAAAATTAATTCTTGTTTATCAGCCACACATTATCTAAAAAAATACAATTTACTTTCGATACGTTCTTCGGGAAGGACCATATAAGAAGTATTCAAATCAATGCAAATGTGACCAAAACAATAAGCATAGTAAGAAAAGGGTCCTTCTGTTATTCATTCTGACGAAACTCAATTCCTTGAACAATGAAGTTGGGTCTCCAACCAACATGCCTAATCTCCATCAATCCCTCTTCAATATCTCCATTGTGTCCTATATCATTGAAAAAGTATCTCATTTTTAATTCAGTCAATCCATCACCTCTTTTCAAGGTTAGCGTCACTCTAGGTCCTCGTCCTGAAAAACAGACATCTTGTCGCTCTGCTTCATGGTCACTCTCGAAATCAACAAATCTAACAATTGACTTAGAATTTCTAAGCCCATAAAATTAATCTTCCAATTTGAAAACTGGATAAGCAAAACAACAGGTTCTTTTCAACAACAATTGAGTTCCAATGGTGCCTCGGTTATCAGGCCAACAAATCCAAATAAGTTTAGCCACTTCAGAGAATCTATAATAAAAAATGTACACTTTCTCAATAATTATATTTAATAAAGTAATTTCTTTCAAAATTTAGAGTGCATAGAAAGGAACCGCAAATATATAAAACACGAAGTCCGGGTAAGACAACCATTCCCAATACTCTGGTATACCACCCCATATAATACCAAGTTCTCGTGCTGCGACCACAAAACATTTCTTCCCCGTTTTCTTGTCTAGTGAAAACTCCATTTTACTAGCTAGACCAAATTACAGATACAGAACATTTGGATTTAAAAACAAAACAAAAAAAAGACGTAAAAAGGCACTAGACCACTATTTCAGAGTCCGATTGGGATCTCAAAGGACCAACCACACTCACTTGACATGACTAAGTACCTGAAAGGTGGCCTGGATCCACACCACCTAACAGCCCTTATGAATGGGACATGACATTCATTGGGCTGTTCATACCAGGATGGATTTGGCTTGTGATGTGCAGACCCTTCCCACTAATAACTCACATAGTCATGTTAAGTGAGTGTATTTGGCCCATTGTGATCTCAATTGGACACAATAAGAGTGGTCTAGTGCCCTTTTTAGCCCTTTTGGTTTGTTTTTAGATCCTAATGTTTTCTCTGTGTGATTTAATTTTTCAAATAGAGTTGTTCGCTGGATAAGATGACAGGGAAAAAATGTTTTATGGTCGTAACATGAGAACTTGGTATTAAATGGGGTGGTACACCCAGTACTGGTAATGGATGTCTCACCCGGATTCCACGTTTTATGTTTTTTTGTTTCCTTTCCATGTACTCCAAATTTTGAAAGAAATTACTTTAGTAAATATAATTACTGAGGAAGTCTAATTTTTTTTATTGATTCACTGAGTGGCTATACTTAATTGGATCTGTTGGCTTGATAACCAAGGCAAAGTTCACATTCAAATGTTGTTGAAAAGAACTAGTTATTTTGCTTATCTAGTGATCAAATTGGAAGATGGATTTTATGGCCTTAGAAATGCTAAGGAAGTTGTTATATTTGCTGATTCTAAAAGTGACTTTGAAACATAGGAACGAGCTAAAATTTTCCATATTTCAGGACAAGGACCTAGAGCCATGCTAGCCTTGAGAAGAGGTGATAAGTGGATTGGTATTCTGAAGTTTTGATGATTTAACAAACTAGGTGACATATTATAGGATCATGTATCATGAGAAGACTTAGAAGGTTTAGGAAATACAAAAAGGACAGCTGGAAAAGCTGCAACCACTGCAGTTCAACCACTGCCACAACTGTAGTGGTTGGTGCACGACTATAGGGGATCAATACTCTTGGCCAATGGCGTTTCACTAGGTTTTTGTCCATCTTATAATAGTTACTTTGACATGGGATACAACCTAATGTTTGCATTGGAAGAATTACATAGAAAAATGCATTATCTCGAAGAAATATTTCTCATATACAGCAAGGGACCTGATCAAGTGATCTTATGTATTTAGTTGTTATTTGAGAATAGGTAACATGGCCAAGAACAACACCAGGAAATCCTATATAAGAAAGAAATGGAGTTAAATCAATTCATTAGTGTCCTTCAAAAAGAAATTACTCCCTCTATTCTATTTTACGTTTCTATTTTTGGACATAATTTAACTTTAAATTTATTATTTTATCTTCAATGGAATACTTTTACAGCTATGAAAATCTCTTGACATGTTTAAATCCCATGAGTTCCAAATGTTTTCTTTCTTGAATATTGAGTTTAGTCAAACTAACACAAGTAAATTAAAACTAAAGGAGTAATGTCCTATATGGAATATGAAAACTTACCTTCTTCACCATCAGCACTGAAGTAGGTTAGAGTTATGTAAGGACGGAAACCATTATGCACGTACTTTCTCAACTTCCAGACAACTTTGCTAAATTCTTTACGGCTAACTATATTTACGAAGTTTTAATTATATCAGAAACATAAAGGAAATTTGAGTAATGGACGTAATAGTGGAAGAGAAAGCAGAGGTAAAAGGAAATGTAGTTAGTACCATGTATCTGTTTTTGCCTTCACTGGGAACAAGCTTATAAAGGGTTCCACTCAGAGTAAATTGAGCACCAGCAATCCGGTTGGCCACTCTTCCAATGATGGTTCCAAAATAACTTGTAACATTCTGCACCAAGTTACTTTCATTGTAGAAAACAAATGGGGCTACATTTTAGCTGATATTATAGACTAGGGATGTGTTGTTTGTTAGGAAAGAACTACAATTAAATAGTGTCAAATTACTATAGATTTTTACATTGTGTAGTCCAAGCAAGAGTGGCTACAGGACTTGGTGACTTGAAACAAAATCCGTATAAACTTTATTTCATAAAATTCAAACATCTATGAGACAAAGTATTTACTTTCTAAACTACATATTACTCAAATGGGACAAAGAGAAAAGCTTAAATAGCGGAAAATTTGCGGGAAAAGAAACAAATGTGCGCAAAAGAGGACAAAGCAAAATTCAAAATACTTGTAAATGTACTAATTGATGAGAATTAAATTACCGTAATTTAGCCGCTCATCTGAAAACCTCAATCGAAATTCCTGAAGTTAAAATCAACATATATATTAAAATTGAAAGTTTTGATTGATGATAGATATATTTATTGCCTATTAATATCCAATGCCTAAAGTGAAAACTTTTATAAATTGCATCAAGGGAACCTTAGTAGCTTAGTTTATTGGTTACTTGAACTTTCACTTTGATGGTGAAGTTCGACTCCCCACCTTATAATCCCTTCCCAAATTTACCAATGCTATTGACTTATGAGACTCAGAACCAGAATTTGATAACATAGAAGAAAAATCTTAGAAAAGGGAAAATTAAAATAGGCACATTCAAAAACAAGAACAACATATCAAGTGGAATCCCACAAGTGGTGTCTGAGGAGGGTATATTATACAGAGACCTTGCCACTATCTGGTGGAGTAGAGAGATCACAACAGAAGCCACATGGAGTCTAGCGAAAAAGGAAATCCCTTAGGAATTGTTTCTCCACCTCAATAGCTTTGGAGAAAATACAATAATTAGAATAACATAAACTCGATCCCTAATAAGGTATCCAAGTAAAATAAAATGTCAATCTCTTACCTTAAGGAAAAGTGAACTCAAGCACACATTGTTTAGTGAGTTCAATTTTTCAAAGACCTGGTGAATGGGAATGGGTTCTTGAATTCTGATAAAAAACTTTTCACATACTTTGTTACAAGTGAATATGTTAGAAGTTCAGTAGTAATCAAGATTTTTTAAAGACTTTTGCTAAAGGGATAATAAATATAGGTGACTTGCAGTTTGGGCAACCTGGTGAGATTAGACGCGATTGCAAGATGGCTAATAGCCACCAACGGCGTGTTAAAGTCTTGTGTCAGACTCAAAAAGAAAAGAGTAAAAATCTCTTTTTTGTTTTATTGCAAAAAAAGTAACACAACAAAAACTATATGAATTCTCACTTAATACTACCCTTATAATAAAACAACAAAGAGACTTTTAGTCTTTTCAGTTTGAAGTCTCAAACAAGCTTCAACACTTGGTCGGTGTGTATTAGCCACCCTGCAATTGCGTCTAATCTCATCAGGTCGCCTAGAATGCAAATCATCCATATTTATCATCGCTTAACCAAAAGCCTTAAAAAAATTCTTGATTTACATTGAACCATATTCACTTGTAATTGGGTGAGTAAAATGTGTTTGATCAGAATTCAAGAACCCTTTCCCATTCATCAAGTCTTTGAATATTAATTGTCAAATATTGAGCTGTCAGGGAAAAGACAATGAAACTTTAAATATTTCTGCATGTGTTAGTCTTATCTATTTCTTTTTAGGGTAAGAAACTTTTTGCATCTCTAAATTTTCAAAATTTATCTAGCAATGGCTTAAATTGGTAACAAATTTAAAATTTGTGGAAATTGGATGTGGGATCAACAATGAAGATAGAATGAATAGAAAATAACGAAAATGTTTCTCTCATTTTGTTTTTTAGGAAGTAACTAGACCGATAAAAGATTCACTCTTTACACAAAATACATGTTATGCATTTATTGGTTTGGTAATTTTGCAATAAACTTTATTGAAACTCGGAAACTTTCACACTACCCCAAAGGTATGCACAGGTTATGGTCATGAAATTTATTAATGTTGTATTTATTTACTATACATTAGTCACACTTATGCTCCAATTCTACTAAACAAGGATTATGACCTAAACCCTCAATTTCAAAAGATCTATAGCTGAAGCTAATTATAAAACTCAAACCCTAGATTACAATTTTGAACATCACTTCTGGACCGAAACTTAATTTTAAGCAGCAGACATATATATAGAACTTTTTATATAAAAAATGTAAGTAATCTAATGAACATTACAGACTTAGAATACCAAGCAGTAATTAGAAGAATACTTGATTTCTACATAGCTCCTATCTCTTGCAAGAATGAACATGCTAAAGCTTCCTTTCCTTCTATGTTAGGAGACAATTTCAATGGGTACTTACCAAGATGAGGAGTGGAGATGTGACCAAACCACATATTTTTAGGTTTAAAACCCTTGATCTAGTGGGTTTCTATCACAGACTTATATGCATATGTTCACACATAACCTTCAGTATCGTGAAGCCCACATCAGTAAAAAAAAATTCAGGCCCAACAAAGAATCCTGCAAATTAGCTGAGAAAAATAATATTCACCAAATATATTTATTTAGCTCATTTTATTGAGTTGAATTAATGTTTGAGTTAATGTTAAACCCCCATACAAAATAACTTTCAACATTCTTCCACTCGGGCAACATTAACTTATTATTTCAACCTTTTGATATGCATTTTGTTTTAATATGACTTAGGCCAAATGACAAGATTTTAATTGTGACATCATATTTTTTTTAAAAACACTGTAGTTGAACATCACTTTGAACATGATCAAGTTAAAAAAAATTATTAATGTTGAAGCATGGTGGTACTACTTGCCTTACTAAGAGACATGACCAACCCATGGTCGCAAATATTAACATTTTTTTCACATTGACCCATTAATGCGGTAATGTAGCAACAAATAGTTAACATATATTTCAAATAAAAATTTTTCATTGTCGGTCTTAAATGATTTTCTATATCATTCTATCAACATGCATGTCACTTGAAAAATAAAAAATTATAATTTAAATATGATCAAATTAATTGTGATAATTATTATTAATAAAACAATTCAAATTGATAGCAAATAATAATTTAATACTCAATAACAATTTGAGAGAGAGAGAGTAACACCTCACTATTTGAAAGAACTAGAAAGAAATAGAATTTGAAAAAAAAAAGTTTTTGGAAATAATCAAATTTGCAAAGTTTGACAAGTTAAGTTGAGTATGAGTTTTGGGTCGACTTTAAACGACCATAACTCGTAGCTCAGGATGGGTTAGGTATGATACAAGATACCGTAGGAAAGATCTTTGAATTATGTTTCCAACACCACTGAGTTTGATCAATTTTGAGTTCGTATGAAGGAGATATGCCCATTTGAAGTCGGTATGTCTAGATAAGGAAAGTCAAAACCGAATTTTAGAGGGGTATTTTTGTCTTTTCATTATCCAATTAATTAAATCCGTTTTTAGTAAATTATTTGGGGTCTAAACTGACTTAGTTCAGTTTACGCATTTACCAAATCACGCTAGAATTTTTGGAGAAAGAACTCAAGAGGAGAAAGGAGAAGAAAGTTCAAGATTGGTCAAGTTCTTGCAATTTTGGTTGGGGATTTCGCCAAGGATTCAATCCTAC
This sequence comes from Solanum bukasovii, assembly GCA_029582585.1. Classification (NCBI taxonomy): domain Eukaryota; kingdom Viridiplantae; phylum Streptophyta; class Magnoliopsida; order Solanales; family Solanaceae; genus Solanum; species Solanum bukasovii. The sequence goes on along the minus strand of JAJOOI010001038.1, from coordinate 67,115 downwards.
GATGTATGTGAGACATTTATAGCGTTGTATTCGTTTACCCAGGCGCCAATCATGTTTAGTTCAACGAAATTCGTTCTAAAAAGGTTGAAAGTTTGATGTTCTTGATATGTGTTCTTGAATTGGGCTGAGATTGAAGAGTTCTTGAGATTATTGCGTCGATGTATAGAGTTGTTTTGAGTTAGGTTTTTGTGTACATATACTGGGTATCTGAATCTAAAGAGAATTTGAGAAAAAGGAGTCGAATTTAGGCGAATTAGGGTAAGAGAACGAAGAAGGAAAAAGTCGGGCGAATCTGAGGAATTCTTCTCCGCGTCACGAAGCGGTAACGGACCCTTCTGCCTCAAAATTTATTTCGCGACCATAAATATAAATGCATCTCCGCATCGCGGAGTTGCTTCCAGACAGTGATTTTTTGATCGTTTCTCATGTTTAACTATCTAAAATCACTCTTAAAAATCATGAGATCCTTCCTATCACAAATCATAATCCTTGAATCCATAAATTCAAATACAAGGAAAGTTAAGAGCCAAGTCTAGAGAGTTCTTAAAGTCATTTCAAAAGACTTTTGCAAATATCTTAAGTTTGTTTTAAGGCTTGAATTTCAAGTTGAGTAAAAAGTAAAGATCAAAGTTCTTTTCTTCAAAAGAGTATATCGAGACTATGTATTCCCAAAAGAGTAAATGCTTTCACATTTAAACAAGAGAGGAAACACAGATTTCCAAGAGAATCTTTGAGCTAGTTTTGAGTAATTATCTCAAACCACAGAAAGAGTTCTACTTTTAAACATATGAGCTGAGTATTTTGGGAGTAGTATTGAGCACCGATATGGGGACGAGTTCACAATCACTCAAGTCTCCATTAACCATGTAGCCATCGTGGGTAAAAAAGGTCATACTTTTTAGATGATTCCTTAGTAATTTTTAAAATAGACTAGTGGATCCACTTAGTTGAGGCGTTCTATATCCCGGTAAGTTATAGGACAGTTCTGGCAGCGTGGACGAGATGTTGTATCATCACATTAGCTCATAGTGATGGTTGTCGTTTAGAGAAACTCCCACAAAAGTATATTACTTTATATATAAATTGAGTTTTTATTGTAATTGTTTAACACCTTGAGTTGCTACCTATTGTTTTAAATGACTTATATAAACTGCATCTTTAGTGTTGTTTATTTCTGCATTAAGTTGAGTTAAGTTGAGGTAAGTGTTTCTTTCAGTATTCATTTCAAGCTTATCTCGTGTTTAGTTTTCCCCTCGCATGCTCGTACATTCAATGTACTGATGCCATTTGGCCTGCATCATTCTATTATGCAGATACAGGTAACCAGGATCAACATCCAGCGCCTCGTTGATCCAGTCGAGCACTCAGAGTGAGTTGGTGAGCCTCCTTGATTTCTGGAGGATCCCTTTGTTTATGTTTTGGTTTATTGCCTTTTTTCCCATTTTTAGTTGTTAGGATGATCGGGGGTCTTGTCCCGACATCCCTCTTAGTATCTAGAGGCTCCATAGACAGTTAGATATGGGTTCTTTAGTCTTGATGTTTGAGTTGTTTTATTTAAAGACTTAAGTTGCCATTTTGGCTAAGTTGAATGTTATTTTCTAAACATTCTTAGTTAAGACAGTTTATTGAAGATTATGTTTAAGTACATTTTCTGCTGTGTAATTCATCCGCTGAGAGTCTAGCCAAGCCAAGGGTTCGCTTGGGGCCAGCAATGGTTCTCGAGTGCCAGTCCCACCCAGGGTGTAGGCTCGTTGCATGACAACCTTGGTATCAGAGACCAGAGTTCAAGAGTCCCAGGGCGTCTATGAAGCCATGTATGTAGAGTCTTAGTTATCGGTGAGAAGCCCACCACATCTATAATTAGGTGCCTGCAATATTTAGGAATTTCCTTCACTTCTTTCATACTCATTTCGTGCGATAGAGTTCAGCTCTATAAAGTCTCTTTCTAACTAGTGCTTGTGCGTGTCTTTCAATTGATCATGCCTCAACGAAGAGTTGTTTGAGGTCGTCCTGCTAGGAAGAATATAGAGAGACAAGGGGTACCTGATGCACCTGAAGTGCAACCCCAAGGAGAGGTCACCAATGTTGAATTTCGGGAAGCCATCCGAATGTTGAGTCAAGATATGACCAACTGTAACAACCCAAATCGTCATTAATTAGGAAAGACAAAAATCTGGGAAAAATTGGGGACACTGTACCGCCAGAGCGGGCTAGGTGGCGCTAGGGCGGTAGCGCCACAACGGGATAAGTTGGCGACATAGCGGGATAGGCGAGGCAGAATGTAATTTGCGAAAAATCCTATTTTCTCTATCTACCTAAATTACCTAATTAAGTCGTAAAACACCTTAAAAACATCAGAAAAGCTGCTCTAAGCTTGGGAAAGACGGAGAAGGAGATTTCTAGTATGAGGATGGAGAAATCTTGTAGATTCTTGGACAAGTCCACCATCGTGGAGCCCGGAAAACCCGAATCAAAGTCAAAACTCCGTGCAACTGCTTGGCTCCCAGGTAGGCTAGGTTTTACGAATTGAGTAGTTATAAATATGTGCTTACTACGTAATATATGGAATCAAGGGTAGGGTTATGTGTAGACCTTCTTGCACCAAGTAAATTCCATAAGTAATCCCTAGAAATCAAAGTATGTGGGTTTATTCCTTGAAAAAGAAGAATTGATGAATTGTTAAGGACTCTAGAATTATTATCATGAATACAATTGGTTCAAGAATAAGACTATGAAATCATAAATGGAACTAGATTTATGAATTCATGCTAGATCATAAATTGGAGTGATTGAATTGAGGATTTATGGTGAATTGTGACTAAACCTTAGAAAGAAGCCTTAGATGATGAACTAGGGTAAAGTATGGTCAATTTGATGTTTGTATGTGAATATTGCATTGTTGATCACACTTGTTGTAATTGAGATGGGTAAACCATGATTGCCATGAATTCATGACTTAAATGTATGATCTTGAAAATATACTTGTGATTGAGAATGTGATGTGTTGAACGGATCGGTTTCCACGTTCCGACATAACTATTGGATCGATTGCCACATTCCGGCATAACTATTAGATCTGTTGCCACGTTCCAACATAACTATTGGATCGGTTGCCACGTTCCGGCCTAACTAACTTGGATCGGTTGCAACGTTCTGGCATAATTAACTATTTGGGTTTTCGTTCCATGAGAGAACCAATGATTTGATATAAAATGTGAAGTTGTTTGATTGTTCATAAATATTGATGATATCATATATGTTTGATATGCGCATATGAGTTTAGTGTTGTATTTACTTGCTTATGTTGCACTTAGTGGGCACGTGTATGATGGTTTATATTCGATTGTTCGTTGTAATGAGCGAACTTGTTGGGTATAGTGGAAGGGAAAAATGTTCAAGAGGCGAGTAATAGATAGTAAGGGTTGTTTGTGTGTTGTAAAGGCGAGGAGTAGAGATAGCATGTGTGATGAAATATGCTTAGGTGTATTTCACCTTGGGGGAAAGAGATTTGGTTTTGTGTTAAGAAAGTTTGATGTAAGGTGTATGTGACTATGGTTGAGAAATGTGACAAGGAAGTAGGGGTATGACGAGAACGGTTAGTGGAAATGTTGGTGGTTGTATTTGAGAGGGTTTTGAAGACTTGAAAAGGAAGAGGGTTTCATTTCCAAGGATTCGGACTTGGGTCTCTTGGATTCTTCATTCTTGGCCTGTAACAACACTTAAATCTTTATACCCATTTGAATGCAAGCTCATTTAGGTATAAATTTCTATCTCTTGATGTGTGGCTAAAAACCCCAATTATTGTGGTGTGATTTAACGAATATGGGTTAAGATAATTGTTGGGTTTTGCTTGCTGTCAGTTTATTCGTAGTTTAAATGTGATTTCGTTTAGTGGTTGTGGATGAATTCAATGAATTTGTAATTGCAAATACAGGTTTATTTATGTGTTTTCGGCTTCCTCAAGAGAGAGGTCGTAAAACTAAAATCACTAAATTGATGGCCAGTGTGAGTGGGTCGACATGAGGTTCAGCTCGAGAGAGTGAGTTGGTTAAGGCGTAGGCTGGTCTTCATGTGGCAAGTGGGTGTCCGAGAGGAACGGATTTGAAACGGGGTAAGTTGCTCGAGAGAGAGAGCTTATCCCCCTTAAAGTTTAGCCTAGTCACAATTATTCTATGAATCTTCTATCGAAAGCATGTACCCAATAATCTAGCTTAACCCATATTCCCGTCACATCCCAAGGATCCCCTCTCATTGCTTAAAAATCCTTGTTTATTTTTCTATTTTTACTTACTAGTGACAAAACCCCCCATTGTAATTGACACTTTTGTGTCCCCCTTTACTTTACAATATTTTTACTCGTTAATGTCTTTAGCTATGACTAGTTAGAAATGAATTTTATTTTTCTATAAATTCTCAAAACCACTCTCTTGGGACGATCCCAACCTTTAGTTGGGTTACTAAACTATTGTACGATCGTAGACACTTGCATCGGAAGTTGTGTCTTGATTACACAAACATCAAAATGGCGCTGCTGCCGGGGAGTGGTGTTATTTGAGGATTTTTAGATTAGTAAAAATATTTTTTGTTCTTCTTAGGCGTAGTTTACTAACTTAATTTTCAGTTTTGTTTTGTTGGTTTGTAACTAATGGAGTTTCCTTCATTAGAGGTGATGATGTTCCGGGATCGTATCCTCACCTTCAACCAATTGGAAGGTGAACGGATCCACAAGTCATGGGAAAGGTTTAATGACCTGATTACTCAATGCCCAACTGATAACATTCCTGACATGGCACTCCTGGACTGCTTCTACAGAAGTCTTGGTCCCGAAAACAAGAGGTTGGTCAACCAACTCATTTCGGGAGGCCTTGCAAAACAGTAATATGTGAAAGCTGTCCGACTGCTTAATCAAATGGCTGAAATGCACCAAGAGGTAGAAAACGACTTCATGTTGGCCGCCCTAATGACTCAGATTGATAGGTTGGCCAAGAAGATGGTGGAGATCGAAGCCCAGTACAAAAGGAAGGATATATACATCCCTCCTAAGGAGCGAAGAAGTCCTAAGGACAATGAGGTTAAACGCCTTGAGGGCATGTTCTCAATCATTCTCCACAAGGTAACTGAGCAAGATAGAAAGTTGGAAGAGATGAAGGAAGACATTGAAGGGATGAAGCGATTGATTTGGTCTCAATCCAGAGCTGTCAAGCTGCTCGAGAACCTTATGGGTCATTCACCGCCCGATCTACACTCGCAACAAAACAAGAGGTTACTTATTGATACTATGGCTAACCCCAAAAATGGAATTTGACAGCTGACATGCGTCGTGCCACGACGTTAACTAAGGCGCTGTTTAGGAGGCAACCCAAAACATTTTTAAATGCTTTATTATTATTTCATAAATAACGATGTGTTGAATGAACAGGTTAAAGTGTGGAGAGTGGGTGGAAATTGCGTTTGGCGAGTTAATAGTTCCATTCAGCGAATCGTCGAATAGGTTGGCGATCACAATGAAGACCGCCCTTTGGACACTCACTTTCACTGAGGGTTCTGTAAAACTCGGCGAGCCAAATATACTAATTTTCTATATGTCTTGAAAGTTGTGTGAAGCATGAGCCAGTTGATTTCGGTACTGAGAAGCTTGTAATATTCTTGCTATTTCACCCTCGAGTGTGAGGTTAACATATGCATGAAGATCTGGTCGGTTAATTGCTTAAATGTTATATTTTTTTGTGAGTTCGTTATGAATCTAATCCCTCTACTAGATTAAAATCAGTATGCCCTCATTAATTGGTTTTAAATGTCGCAAGTATTTAATTAGATTTCTTGTTTAAGTAGTGGTATCGTTTTGAAAGGATCGCTACAAGCAGTTGTTCCACCCATCGATCCGGTGTTAGCTCAGCAAATTATGGCGTTCTTGAAAGGGTTGGTTGGTTCTGGAGTGCTTCCATCTGCTCAAGCAACTCAAGCTCCCTCTAATCCTCCTGTGGCTAGTACTGCTCCCAAGACGGGTGGAAATATAGGTACTGATGCTTTCTTCCATCCTTTGTTGGGTTCTGTTATGACTGGGCAAGCATGATATGTTGACTAAGTTTCTAAAGCTTAAACCTCCGGTATTTCTTAGTTTTGAGACTGAAGATACTTATGAGTTTATCTTAGACTGTTATGAGAGGCTGCATAAATTGGGTATTATTCACCAACATGGGGTTAAGTTCGTGTCTTTCCAACTTCAAGGTGAGGCCAAGAAGTGGTGGAGAGCTTATATGGAGTGCAGATCTTCTACTTTACCTCCACTTACTTGGAACCAATTTCATGCCCTGTTTCTAGAGAAGTATGTACCGAGAACTTTGAGGGATCGCAAGAAGGATGATTTATTGCTTTAGAGCAAGGTGGTATATCTTTGGCTGCTTATGAGGCCAAGTTCCATTCTTTATCTAGATATGCTACGCAGTTTGTTACTACTGAGGAGGAGAGGATCCGGTTATTTATTAGAGGTTTGAATTATGAGTTGCAAGTATTATCTGATCATATGACTTCTGTAGGGAGGAGTTTTAATGAGGTGGCAGACTATGTTAAGAAAGTGGAGGGGGTGAGGCGAGACGGTTAACCTAAGGCTTGGGCAAAAAGGACAAAGAATTCTGGTAACTTTCAAGGCTCTTACTCTAAGTGGTCTAGAAGGCCAACACTTGCAGCCAAGCTAACACTCTACAGGTAACTACTCGAGAACTCCATCTCATAATTTTCAGGATAGTTAGACTGTCGTGCCTTCGACGAGAAGCAAACCACCTTTTGATCATACTTGCTACAATTGTGGTGAACTTGGACATATGAGGAGAGATTGTCCCCACCCATGTGTGTTAGATTCCACGTAGCAGCAGCAGTCTAGAGCAGTGGTACCCATGGGAAATGGTAATAATGGTAGAAGACGTCTACAAGGTAGGCGATGAGGTAATCAGCGAGGTCGTGGAGGTAGAGAAAATGGTAATGGTAATGGAGGTAGGGGTAATGTGCAACCAGGTAGGGAAGTAGCTCAACAAGATGATAGGGCTCAATGTTATGCTTTTCCGGGCAAGAACGAGGCAGAGGAGTCCGATGCGGTGATCACATGTACTATTCTTGTCTGTGACCAGATGGCTAATGTGTTGTTTGATCCGGGTTCTATTTATTCATATGTATCTGTGAGATTTGCCTCTGATTTTAACAAGATTTGTGATATTCTTCACGCCCCTATTCATGTTTCTACCCTAGTTGGAGAGTCAGTCATAGTTACCCATGTCTATCGTGCTTGTCCTATTGTGTTTATGGGTTTTCCAACTTGGGCTAATTTGGTGATTTTGGATATGATTGATTTTGACATAGTCTTAGGCATGACTTGGTTGTCCCCCTATTATGTTGTGCTTAATTATAATACTAAGTCTGTAACTCTAGAAATTCCGGGAAGGGAGAAATTAGAGTGGAAAGGGGTGTACAAGCCTAAGCAAGCTAAGATAATATCCTTCATTCAGGCTAGTAAATTAGTATAGCAGGGTTGTTTGGCTTATTTGGCTCATGTTAGGGATGTTAAGATTAAAGCTCCATCCATTGGGCCTATTCCTGTGGTGTTTGAATTTAGTGAAGTGTTTCCTAATGACTTGCATGGTATGCTTCCGAATAGAGATATAGATTTTTGCATTGACTTAGAGCCGGGTACTCGTCCCATTTCTATCCCCCAATATAGCATGGCTCAAGCAGAATTAAGAGAGCTTAAGGCTCAAATCCAAGAGCTCCTAGAAAAGGGATTTGTTCGCCCTAGTGCTTCCTCATGGGGTGCTCCAGTTTTGTTTGTTAAGAAGAAGGATGGTAGTATAAGGATGTGTATAGATTACCGGCAATTAGAAAGTTAGAAAGTGACACTTCTTTCATATTCTTGAAGTTGTGCCTTAGAGTTTAGCTTTATAGATGTCCTTTCCCTAATCCTTCTCTTGTGTTTATAGGATATGAATACAAGAAGAACGCCCACAAGGAGTGTGGAAGAGGAAGTAGTGAATGAGGGAGTTCCTCCCCAAGGTGATCAAGGCCTTCAAGGTGACCAAGTTCCTCTAGGCAATCAAGGAAATGAAAATCCATTGGTTCCCCAGACATGACCAATGAAGAGATTAGGTCGGCTTTTCTAACCCTAGCCTGAGCCATGATGGCTCATGTGACTAGAGATGTGGGGCCTAGGGTGAATGCTAATGAGAGTAACGTGACCTCAAGATTGAGAGACTTTGTGAGGAAGAATCCTCCTATTTTTCTTGGCTCTAAAGTGGGAGAGGATCCCCAAGAATTCTTGGATGAAGTTTATAAGATAGTAGATGCTATGGGAGTAACTTCTAGGGAGAAGGCGGAGTTGGCTTCCTATCAATTGAAAGATGTGGCCCAAGTGTGGTTCACTCAATGGAAAGCCAATAGGCCGGTTGAAGTGGATCCTATGGAATGGGAAGAGTTTAAGAGAGCTTTCCTTAGTAAGTACTTTCCCCGTGAGAAGAGGGAGGTTAAGATGGAGGAGTTTATAAGCCTTAGGCAAAGTAACATTAGTGTGGAGGAGTATTCCTTGAAGTTTACCCTATTGTCTAAGTATGCTCCATCCTTGGTGTCTAACCGTAGAGATGAGATGAGTAGGTTTGTTATCGGTGTATCCGACCTAGTTAAGGAAGAGTGTCGTACGACGATGCTCCATGATGATATGAATATCTCTATACTTGTTGTGTATGCTCAATTTATTGAGGAGTCCAAACTTAAGAGGATGAGGAGAGATTTGAAGAGGGGTAGATCCGATGAGCAAGGTCAATCTAGGTCCAAGGAGAGGTATTACAATCAAGATTCCTCAATGGTTAACAATGATAGGGTGTCTAACCCTAAATCTCAAGAAGGGAATGGAAGTGGTTCTTCTTTTGAGAGGCCTAGATGTGCCAAGTATGGGAAGCAACATGGGTAAGTGTCTTGCCGGCATGGATGGGTGCTTTGGGTGTGGAAAGAAGGGTCACAATATGAGAGATTGCCCAACACTCATGGCCAAAGGAAGGGAAGATAATCAAGCTTTTCATGATGGCCCGGATGTTGATGCTCCATGGAAGAATCGTTTCTATGTGCTTCAAGCTAACAAGGACAAATGAGCTAATCCGGATGAAGGTTTCGGTAAGTTATAGTTCCTTTTTGTGGTGATGAGATCCTTATGTTGTTTAATGATAGCCTTAGTTCGGTTTTCTCCTAAGTGGGGGATGGTATGTTGAATAGTAAGGTTGTTGACAGTGATATCCTTGTCTCTTTCCTTTGATTCTTATTCAAGTTTGAGACTTAGAGTTCCTTGTAGCTTGTTTCATGTTTTGGAGACTTGTGTGATTATGAGTTTTCCATGGTCTCCTTATATTATGCATGTTCTAGTTGAATTCTTGTTCAAATGAGAAATAAAGGAGTTTTCATGATTTATGTTCCTTATGTTAAATATGTATCTAGTATGAGTTGTCTATATGCTTCATGAGGTGAATTGTTGAACCTGCCTAAATATTTGTTTATGAAAAAGTTGCATAATGTTTATGAGAAGTTGCATAATATGCTTAATGATATTTTGATCAGCATGATATGAGTTGCAGAAGGAAGTTCCTCCAACGAAATGAGAAATGTGGTTGTTCGGTGCATAATGAGTTTGTAGCTGTAGTTCCTACTTGCTTATGTTGTATTGATCTTATTGATGTGGAGTCGATGTTTCCTCCTATGTTTATGCATTTATACTGATGTGTTATGATTGTTGGGATGCTAGTCTCGAGTCGATTTACCTTAATGTGTTTAAAGTGTCATTCGAGGACGAATGTTCCTAAGTGGAGTATAATGTAACGACTCAGAAAATGATAGATTGAACTAGAGCCTTAACGTTTGGGTTAGTGTAACTTTAGGTTAATGTCTAGGCTGTTTTAGAACTTATTTGAGCAAGGAAGAGGCCTAGGGTGCAAGGAAGGGCCTAGGCTGGCAAATTAGAGCGAAAGAAACCTTGTCTGTTGAGGGGCTGTTTGGCGATGGGTGTACTTGATCGCCGAAAGGGTTGGGCGAGTCACCCTTGGGATCTTTTGCTTGCCTAGTGGACTGCCCATTTGGCCTAGGTACTGGACCAATAGGCGAGCTAAGGGGTATCTCGCCAAGCTGGTTGGCGTGTCGCCCATTGGCCCCCTCCAATCGCGCAATGACCAGCCCATTTAGTGAGCACTTTGGAACATAGGGCGAGAAAAGGGTGTACTTGGCGAGTCGCATAGTGTACTTGGCGAGCCCAAGTTTGCAAAGGGCGAGCTTGGACCGGCAAAGACAGAATTTTTAAGTTACAACTTTAAGGGTCCTTGGATATTTTCCAAAGTTAAGTCCCTATTATTCTATTCCTTTCCTAGAAACTATAAGACCCTTTTAGACCTAAATCCTTTCATTTAAGTCACTCCAAATAGAATAAAAAAGAGACCCACCTCCTTTCAAATATTTCTCTCACTAGAATTCCTCCATTAGAGAAGAAGAAAAAGGGAGCCATTGAAACTAGGGTTTGGTGTTTCCAAGGCGTTTCTCCATCAAATTGCTTGGGGAATCTTAGTAAAGGTATGGTGATCCTTCATCTAGGGTTAGCTTTCACCCTAGAGTCAATTTCAAAGAAGTTTCAAAAATTTTAAGTTTCACAAAAAAACCCTAAGTTTTACTCAATCTCATGGGTTCTTCCATCAAACGTTGTCAAATGATAAATTATTATTTTGTTGATGTTTAATTGATGATTTAAGTTGAAAATACTCTATGAACCCATGATTTTCTCTAAATTCATAAATTTGGCCTTATGAAGTGGGTTTGTTGATTATGAATGAATGATGATGGATTTATGTGTAGAATTGTTCTTGAATTGTTGATCCCCTTGAAAGGTGGAGGTGTTTACTTACTATGTACATTGTGATCATGGACTTGAAGTCATAGTTTGATGAATTGGAGTATTATCATGATGTTGTATATATGAATGTGATGTAAAACATTTGTGTGATCTAAATAAATGAAAGATGATCATGTTTAGAAGCTAATTGCGTTAGGATTGAATGTATCTCTCTATTAACATTTATGAATGATGGTGATTATGTGAAAGGCTATTCTCACATACACACACATGAATGAATGAAGTTTAAGGATAATGTTAATGAATGTTGAGTCAATTTGAAAGGCTATTCTCATATTGTACTCTAATGAATGTTAATGACTTGTTGTGAAAGGACTTTCTCATAATAAGGGGGTTCTTAGGTGAAAGGCTATTCTCATCTTCGAATCTATGAGCTTTCCAATGAATGAATGCTGAGTTGGGATGGATGCCCATATGTTAGTTGAGGCGGGGTATCTAGTAACAATTTCTATCCCTTTTAATGAATGTTGGGTTTCAGATGGATGCCCATATGTTAGTTGAGGCGGGGTATCTAGTAAAAATCTTTTATCCCTTAATGAATGAATGTAATGAATGTCAATACTCTGTGGGAATAATGCCAAGCACCGAGTGGATATGGATTAAGATGGGTGCTCATACGTGAGTTGAGGCAGGGCACTTAGTAGCAATCTCTTGAGATGGATACTCATACGTTAGTTGAGGCGGGGTATCTAGTAGCAATCTCCCTATCCCATAAACTATGTGCCCACATAGGTCTAGCTAGTGGATCCACTTAAGGCTAAACCAATGATGGTCCTACTTTAGACAAGTAGGAATCCCTTTATCTGGTGAGGGTGACATTGGGATTCCATGTGAAGCTCTCATGGTCTATGTCGGTTAAGGATTACCCTCACAAAGAATGTTAATAAACTATGGCTTCTTAAGAATGTACTACTTAGTGTAGGTGGTGGAATGGGACGCCATCTATGCATTGCACAAGTAGGCATTTTAGAGAGGTCATGGTGTGTTCCGTATAATGATAATTGAATGAAATGGCTCTTATGATGATATTTATGAGAATGTTGATCTAATGGCTTATGAATGAAGTTGCTCTTAATGTACTGAAGCTAATGAAGAATGTTGACTCTTAAATGCTTATATGCTTAAATGTAAGAATGCATGCTCTACTTGGATTGTATTATGAATACTTCCTTGTCATGACTTATTGTATGTGAATGTGCCTTGTCTAGGGTGACTCCAAAGGAGTACTTAGTGTGAGTAGTAGTATGGGATGCTACTTGCACATTGAACAAGTATGACTTAGAGTTGTCTTAGGTTTGGTGTTAATGTGATGATGTGATTCATGTGATGTTATGTCTCTTATATGCTTTATTGTGTAAAGGTGGAAAGCTTGAATGGTAAGTTAACTTTTGGTGACCTTAAGGTGGTGCCTTAGTGTGGGTGGTGGTATGGGACACTATCCGTACATTGCACAAGGTATAACTTGAGGGTTACTTGAGGTGGAGGTTCAAGGTTAAGGTAAAGGGTTATATGTGATTTTGCTCAAAATGTGAATTACGTGACTTTGTATGTTGGTTGTGACTTATATTATGCCTCTTGTATCAATGTTCATGATGTTTTTACAAAAATGGCATAAAGCATGACTTTCAACAAAATGTCCCTTTTAAAGCATATTTTTGCATGGTCATCATATTTGTACATTTTTATGAGCTAACCCATATTTCTTTACTCTTATGAAAGTGTAGGGATTGGCACTCGATTTGATTCTCCATAGTGAAGCTTGGGATTAGAGTTCTCTCAAGACCTCTTTTGGTATTTCCTCATATGTCGAGGACAAGGACTTTATGTTTCTAGTTTTTTTTATGTTTTAAGACTTTTGTCTATAGTTCGATTTTAAAGGGTCGTGACCCTATCTTGTTAAAGTTTGTCTAAGATGGCCATGTGAGACTAAGTATTCCGCTGCTTTATAAATGAGTTTTTGACAGTTTGGTTTTAAATAGAGTTTTAATTCTGCACTAATTCTCCATGTCTAATTTTATGAATGCTAAAAGGCTTGTATTAGACCCCTTCGGGGTTGAGTACGCCATTTTACGACTAAGGGGTGCTCTCAGATCGTGACAGTACTAGGTAGAGTCCTTTTCATAGGTGTGTAGTGCGCACCACATTTAATGAGAGGTAGGCTACAGAGTGTTTTAGGAAAAATCTTCATTTTCTTGTTAATCTTATCGTGCGTAAGGTATGATCTAATTCCATTCTAACTCAACGTTCTACATTTCAGTGATTATGCCTCCTCGTAGAGCTAACGCCAGGAATGTGAATACCAGGAACGCAAACACAGCTCCTCCAGTCCCAGATCAAGAAGTTTCGAATGCAGAGTTCCGGAATGCCATTCAGAAGTTGGTTCAAAGTGTGACCAACTAGAACAATCAGCGGGTTCTAGTTCGGGCAGGTATTAATGTAGGGTCAGCTGCAGTCAGAGTGCAAGATTTGTTAGGATGAATCCGCTAGAGTTCTTAGGATCGCAGATTGGTGAGGATCCCCAGAACTTCATTGATGAGGTCAAGAAGATCTTTGTAGTGATGCAGGTGACTGGGAATGATCGGGTTGAGTTAGCATCTTACCAACTTAAGGATGTGGCTCATATTTGGTATACTCAATGGAAAGAGAACAGGGGTACATATGCCACTCCTATCACTTGGGATTGCTTTAGTGAGACTTTTTTGGACAGGTTCTTCCCAAGAAAGTTAAGAGAGGCAAAAGCTCAGGAATTTATGAACTTAAGGCAAGGTAGCATGACAGCCCAAGAGTATAGGCTCAAGTTTACCCAACTCTCCAGGTATGCTCCTTACATGGTTGCTAATTCCAGGGCCCAAATGAACAAGTTTTTATATGGAGTGTTAGACTCGGTGTAGACAGAGTGTAGAAATGCCATGTTACTTGAAGATATGAGCATCTCTATGCTCATGACTCACGCTTAGCAGGTTGAGGGTGATAAGCTTAGGGAACATGACAAGGAGAATAAGAAGACTAGGACCGACAACTATGACTATTCTCAACAAAAATTGGGTGGTGGAAATCGCTAGCAGTCTCAGTAGAAATTTTCAGCTCCAGCACCTTCATCATCTAGTGTTCCATCCTCCAAGTTTCATAATGATTAGAAGGGTAGGGCATCATGCTCTAAGACTCAAGGTAGTGTTTCAGGCACCAGAACCTACCCAACTTGCCCTAAGTGTGGTAAGAATGATCCGCGCGAGGGCCTTGCAGAAAATGAAGGATGCTTTGGGTGTGGTCAGTTTGGTCACAGGTTGAAAGATTGTCCTTCTTGATAGGGTCAAGGAGGTAACAATGGTAGAGCTCAGTCTAGAACTTCAGCAACACCAGCAGGTCGCCCTACTCAGCAAGGTAACTGATCTAGTACAGGTGGTCGACAGCGCAAAAACAGGTTGTATGCTCTGCAGGGTCGCCAGGATCAGGAAGACTCTCCAGATGTAGTCACTAGTACGTTACGAGTCTTTGAATTAGATGTTTATGATTAGTTAGATCCAGGGGCTACTCTTTCCTTTGTAACTACTTATATAGCAGTCAAATTCGATGTTAGTCCAGAAACTCTTTCACAACCCTTCTCAGTCTCTACTCCAGTCGGTGACCCAGTTATGGCTTGATGGGTATACAAAAATTGCCCTGTCACAGTCTCTAAAAAGTCACCTCAGCAGCTCTTGTAGAGTTAGAAATGGTAGACTTCAATGCCATTCTAGTCATGGATTGGTTACATTCCTCTTATGCCTCAGTCGATTGTAGAACTAGGATTGTTCGTTTTCAGTTTTCCAAACGAACCAATCTTAGAATGGAAGGGTAGTATCTTAGCTCCTATAAGTTGATTCATTTCTTACCTTAAGACCAGAAAGATGATTTCTAAGGCTTATCTCTATCATCTAGTTTGGGTTAAGGATTCAAGCTCCGAAACCCCAACTCTTGAGTCAGTTCCCATAGTCAATATGTTCCCAGAAGTGTTTCCAGAAGATCTTCCCGCAGTTCCTCTCGAAAGGGAAATCGGCTTTGGAATTGATCTCCTTCCAGATACCCAACCTATTTCTATTCCTTTTTACAGAATGGCTCCAGCAGAGCTTAAGGAATTGAAAGAGCAGTTGAAAGACCTTCTAGATAAGGGCTTCATCAGACCTAGTATTTCCCCATGGGGTGCACTAGTGTTGTTTGTGAAGAAGAAAGATGGTTCTCTTAGAATGTGCATTGACTATAAACAGTTGAACAAGGTCACAGTCAAGAATAAATATCCCATTCCCAAGATTGATGACTTGTTTGATCAACTTCAGGGTGTTAGTCATTTCTCAAAGATAGACCTCAGATCGGGTTTTCATCAGCTAAAAATCAGAGATAGTGACATTCCGAAGACAGCTTTCAGAACTCAGTATGGTCATTAAGAATTTGTAGTTATGTCATTTGGACTAACCAATGCTCCTACAGCTTTCATGGATTTGATGAACAGAGTGTTCAAGCAGTACTTGGACTTGTTCTTTATCATTTTTATTGATGATATCCTCATTTACTCTAGGAATGAGGAGGAACATGCGAACCATTTGAGGGTTTTCCTGCAAACTCTCAAAGATCGCTAGTTATTCGTCAAATTTAACAAGTGCGAGTTTTGGTTACAATCAGTTGCTTTCCTTGGGCATATAGTATCCAGCGAAGGGATCCGAGTGGATTATTAGAAAATAAAAGTAGTGAAACAATGGCCTACACCTACCTCTTCTACAAATGTTAGAAGTTTCTTGGGTGTAGCAGGTCATTACAGAAGGTTCGTGGAAGGATTTTCATCCATAGCCTCTCCATTGACTAAGTTAAGTTAGAAGAAAGTCAAGTTTCAGTGGTCAATTGATTGTGAGAACAGCTTTGCAGAATTGAAAACTAGGTTGACTACAACTCCTGTTCTAACTCTACTAGAGGGTTCAGACGGTTATGTTATCTATTGTGATGCGTCTAGAGTCGGCCTAGGTTGTGTGTTGATGCAGCAAGTTAAGGTTATAGCCTATGCTTCTAGACAACTTAAGGTGCATGAGAAGAACTATCCAACTCATGAGGCATAATATAAGTCACAACCAACATACAAAGTCACATAATTCACATTTTGAGCAAAAGCACATATAACCCTTCACCTTCACCTTGAGCCTCAACCTCAAGTAACCCTCAAGCTATATGTTGTGCAATGTACGGATAGTGTCCCATACCACCACCCACACTAAGGCACCACCTTAAGGTCACCAAAAGTTAACTTACCATTCAAGCGTTCCACCTTTACACAATAAATCATATAAGAGAGATAACATCACATGAATCAAATCATCACATTAAGACCAAACCTAAGACAACTCTAAGTCATACTTGTACAATGTGCAAGAAGTATCCCATACTACTACTCACACTAAGTACTCCTTTGAAGTCACCCTAGACAAGGCACATTCACATCCAATAAGTCATGACAAGGAAGTACTCATAATACAATCCAAGTATAGCATGCATTCCTACATTTAAGCATATAAGCATTTAAGAGTAAACATTCTTCATTAACTTCATCACATTAAGAGAAACTTCATTCACTAGACATTAGATCAACATTCTCATAAACATCATCATAAGAGCCCATTCATTCAATTATCATTATAAGGAACACACCATGACGTCTCTAACATGCCTACTTGTGCAATGCATAGATGGTATCCCATTCCACCACCTACACTAAGTAATACATCCTTAAGAAGCCATAGTTCATTAACATTCTTTGTGAGGGTAAGCCTTAACTGACATAGACCATGAGAGCTTGACGTGTAATCCTAATGTCACCCTCACCTGATAAAGGGATTCCTACTTGCCTAATGTAGGACCATCGTTTGTTTAGCCTTAAATGGATCCACTAGCTAGACCTATGTGGGCACATAGTTTATGGGATAGAGAGATTGCTACTAGATACCCCGCCTCAACTAACATATAAGTATCCATCTCAAGAGATTGCTACTAAATGCCCCGCCTCAACTCACGTTTGAGAACCCATCTCAATCCATATCCACTCGGTGCTTGGCATTATTCCCCACGGAGTATTGACATTCATTACATTCATTCATTAAGGGATAAGAGATTGTTACTAGATACCCTGCCTCAACTAACGTATGGGTATCCATCTCAAACCCAACATTCATTAAAAGGGATAGGGATTGTTACTAGATACCCCGCCTCAACTAACGTATGGGCATCCATCCCAACCCAATATTCATTTATTGGAAAGCTCATAGATTCGAAGATGAGAATAGCCTTTCACCTAAGAACCCCCTTATTTTGAGAAAGTCCTTTCACAAAAAGTCATTAACATTCATTAGAGTAGAATATGAGAATAGCCTTTCAAATTGACTCAACATTCATTAACATTATCATTAAACTTCATTCATTCATTCATTCATTCATGTGTGTGTATGTGAGAATAGCCTTTCACATAATCACCATCATTCACAAGAGTTAACAGAGAGAGATATTCAATCCTAACACAATTAGTTTCTAAACATGATCATCTTTCATTCATTTAGATCACACATATGCTTTACATCACATTCATATATACAACATCATGATAATACTCTAATTCATCAAAATATGTCTTCAAGTCCATGATCACAATGTACATAATAAGTAAACACCTCCAACTTTCAAGTGGATCTACAATTCAAGCACAATTCTATACATAAATCCATCATCATTCATTCATAATCAACAAACCCATTTCATAAGGTCAAATTTAGGAATTTAGAGAAAATCATGGGTTCATTGAGTAATTTCAACTTAAATCATAAACTAAACGTCAACACAATCATAATTTATCATTTGGAAACGTTTGATGCAAGAACCCATGAGATTGAGAAAAACTTAGGGTTTTTTTGTGAAACTTGAAAACTTTGAAACATCTTTGAAATTGACTCTAGGGTGAAAGCTAACCCTAGATGAAGGATCACCATACCTTTACTAAGATTCTCCAAGCAATTTGATGGAGAAACGCCTTGGAAACACCAAACCCTAGCTTCAGTGGCTCTCTTCTTCTTCTGTAACGGAGGAATTCTAGTGATAGAAATATTTGAGAGAAGGTGGGTCTCTTTTTTATTCTATTTGGAGCGACTTAAATGAAAGGATTTAGGTATAAAAGGGTCTTATAGTAGATAGGAAAGGAATAGAATAATAGGGACTTAACTTTGGAAAATAACCAAGGACCCTTAAAGTTATAACTTAAAAATTCTGCCCTTGCATGTCCAAGGTCACCCTTTGGACACTTGGGCTCACCATGTGCACTAGGCGACTCGCCAATTGCACCCTTGGCTCGCCCTTTGTTCCATAGAGCTCACTAAATGGGCTGGTCATTGGGCGATTGGAGGGGGACAATGAGCGACACGCCAACCAGCTTGCCGAGCTACCCCTTAGCTCTACCTTTGGTCCGGTACCTAGGCCAAATGGGCAGTCCACTAGGCGAGCACAGGATCCCAAGGGCGACTCGCCCAACCCTTTGGGTGATCAAGTACACCCATCGCCAAACAGCCCCTCAACAAAAAAGGTTTCTTTCACTCTAATTTGCCAGCCTAGGCCCTTCCTTGCACCCTAGGCCTCTTCCCTGCTCAAATAAGTTCTAAAACAGCTTAGACATCAACCTAAAGTTACACTAACCCAAACATTAAGGCTCTAGTTCAACCTATCATTTTCCGAGTCGTTACAAGTGCGGCCTTTCACACATCCTACGACACTTAAACCTAGTGCTCTGATACCAAGTTTGTCACGCCCCGACCTACCATCGAGACCCGGACATGGGACATAGGATCACAAGTGACCCCAAGCTAACCCTGCTGGCATGACATGATCATACTAAAAATAATAATAACTGATGTGGAAGCTTAGTATCTTGAAAACGAAAGTGATGGAGAATACCCATTCTGAAACTGAATATATCAAATCTGAGAGTTTAATACAAGAGAAATATCAACTCAAATACTAAGCTGAATCTAACTATGTCTGATCATAGCCTGTAACTGACTAGAAGTACTGGGACATACCTTAGCTAAATCTAGAAAACCTGAAACTCAAAGACTGAAATATTGAAGTAAATAAGATAAGTATTGTCCTCGGAAAATGAGGATTCACCACTAATGCTGTTGAGCTAGAGATCGGGAACCGATCTATCCATGATCTGAAAGATGAGAACCTGAACCTACATCACGAGAAGATGTAGCGCAGAGTATGCGTCAGTACTTGAGAGGTACTGAGTATGCAGGATAAAGTAAAGTTTAAATAACATATAACTGAACAAGCAAAAAACAAGGATATAAACTGAACACGATATAGATATTGAATGCTGAACTAACTTAATACCAAGACCACTTTTATAACATGCTAATACTTAAAGCTGACTGTACTGAAATGTGGTCAATACAATAGAGTCTGACTGAACGATGGGAGCTACTAATAATAAACATGAAACCACATGACCTGAATGTGGAGTCCGATGTATACTCCCCGTCAAAAGGACCCAATACACCCAGCCAAAGGTGTAGAGGTATGCGGGTGTGATCTCTAAAATGATGCCCACAGAGGGGACTTACAACCTATGTAGCTCGTAGTTCTGGGACTATATGGGTGACTGACCCTATTCCAACTCGGTATTATGGTACTCCCAATAGATTAAATGATTAACACATTAAGATTGAATTTTTGTAATATACTAGATAGGTCAAAACTGACATGCAAACTGAGAATGCAACAATTATGACTGATAATGTTACATTCTTAAATTGAAGCATGTGTATATCTGTAATAATTGAATAATCTGACCTAGCATGCATAATTCATAAACTAACGAATATATACAACTATGGTTCTGAATATCATATATGAAACTGAGTAATAACATGATAATCAGATTTGGAACATTAAATTAACTAGTTCATGATAATCTGCTGAAGTTCTAGAAACCCTAGGCCTAGATAATAATAGGGAATCAAGAATCTGACTGAATTCTAGGGACCTAATGGACAAAAGGAACCCACTAGTGAAATCCTACATACCTGCTGATTAATTCCCAGAAGAAATCCTTCGATTTCAGAGCTGGAACTGGAGGAAACTTGTTGCGTTCTTGAACTAGGGTTCTTGACTTCTTTTTCCTCTTAGCTTTCTAACTTTCTAAGTTTTGATGAATGATTCGACTTAGGTAAGTTCTAGTTATGTTTGTAGGCTAAAACTAACAAAAACCACGTAGTTTAGGAGTCCAACGAAATTGGAAAAGACCAAAAGACCCCTGACTTAACTGTTGTCGGACTGACCGACGGACCATCGATGGACTGACGGTCCGTGCTGGTGAGCCATCTGTCGCAATGGGAGCTGGGTAACTTGGGCCTGATCCACAGACCGTGGCCTAGCCTACGGACCGTAGGTCTGGCTGTGGGTCATCACTTAGAAATTTTTCCTGGGGCTTCTGGGAGGAGGGTCACAGGTGCGAACCACGGTCCTGCAGGACGGACCGTGGGTCCTCCTACGGTCCGTGGATGGTGCCACCTGCAACACCTGAAAACTGCAATCTGGTATGTTCTAGTATACGGGGTTTTACACTTTTCATGCCAATGCACCAATTAGGAGCAGTTATAATTAAATACATAATTTTTTGGAGCATATTTACACTTTTCTAGTATACGGGGTTTTACACTTTTCATGCCAATGCACCAATTAGGAGCAGTTATAATTAAATACATAATTTTTTGGAGCATATTTACTTTAGTTGTAAAAGTGCAAATAAGATTTAAATATAATGTTATCATACGTGCATATAACAAATAAGATTGTCGTAGAGAGGGTTTGACTAAATTATTTTTATTTTTTTAAAAAAAGTTTGCATTTAATATCAACAAACTCGTTTTACTAGAAAAGCATACATATACAAGGCGTGTAATAGTGGAGTAAAATACACTATATCCACTGGTAGTGTGTTCGAAAATTCCACTTTGCAGTCATTTCTCGAGAATAGAGGTCTATGTAGAACACACATATTGAAGAGAAAAAATTTATATTTAAATTTTAAGTAATGAACGAAAATTTGTGATAACGACATCCTCTCCCCAGCCTATGGTTGTAGGAGAGACAAACACTGGTGTAGGATGAATGAGCATATATAAAGAAAAAATTATTTACTTAATTTAAAAATTGTTGGTGAAGAAAATTTAAATTATGAAACCAAGCGTGATCAAGCAATTTAGGATAAAATGAGCATATATGAAAAAAAAATACTAAATCTGTAAAAAGTTAATGAAGAAAAATTTAATTTAAATTTAAATTTATAAAGTAAGTGTGATCAGGTAATTTGGGACAGAATAAGTATATATATGAATAACTTTATTTTGAAAATATTTCAATTCTTTTAAGTTTTTTTTTTCTACTTCGATTGATTGATTTGATTTTTTTATCGATTTATGAACACTCCTATGAGGGAGTAGTTGGAAGAGAAATTGATTATAAGACATAATAATTTGGTACAAAACGTGATATCAAAATTAAAATCATACAATACCAATACCATTGATTTTTCGATATTTACATTAAATTATACTACTTTATTATGGTTAAGTCAAAATTAAAGATATAATCTTTACTAATTAATCATTATTAGCAGTAAAAATGTAAGTTATGATATGTTTCATGTATTTTTAGAGTTGGTATAAACACCGAATACGCATAATCTTTATCAGAATATTGTTGTGTCATTAGAACCTCAATCCTTTTATGTTAAATTCTGTTTGTTTACATCTAAGATTCTTTAATTATTACTAATTGTCCATTACTGGTGTCATTCAAAGTTAATATTAGGTTTCTCCGCTTATTAATAATGTAAATTATTGAAATCTTAATTCATGTTTGACCATGTAAATACTTTTCATACTGTTGATAAATAAAATTAATTCTCAAAATAAATGTGATCAAGTAATTTAGGACAAAGAAAGTATATATCTGAATAATATTCTATTTACTAACCTTTGACCATAAATTTAATTAATCAATGTTTTTTATCGTTTATTCTATTCTAGCGGGCCCAATAAACAACTACTAATTATGACATCTCATTTAAGATTCTTTAACAAGACTCTCGTGACATAACACAGTCAACTCAGCTAGACATAACAATTTTTTTTCATAAATCGTGTTGTATAGAATTACTCATCACACTTATATATAAACCCTTGAGCTTTCTCTTCCTCTCACTTATCAAATTTCAGTGTTTGAAAATATAGCATAACACTGACCTAAAAACCCTCTGTAATTGATTTGGCCAGAATTCATTCCGGAGAATTCATTGGTGAGCTACGATTGAGGTAAACTACTCTGCCAAAAACTCCTTCACTTTGCTTAATTCATTAATTATGCTGGAATTTATCATATAGAATTCACCAGTGATAATCTCTTCTTTCTTTGTTTTTAAATCTCTTCTTTCTAATTAACAAATGTATCATAGGAACTTTCTCGTTTAAAAGTTTTAAATTATCAAAAATGGAAGTAATTTTTTTTGTTTATTTACTTATTTTAGAAAAATAATTTTAGTGATAATTATGAACTTAACATATCTACATGTAAGAACCATTTATTTATTTATTTTTATTCTTCAATATTTTTTGTGCTATGTTTTGCTGTATTTTCGATAATTGAGTTTTCAGGTTGAGATTGAGATTCTCTTTTTTTTACATTATTTTTTATCAGATTCCCATAAGTTGTTTTAACTGTTTTATTTTCATTTTTTTCTTCGATTGAAGTGACATATCTTAGTACTCATAAAGCTCGATACTTGCTATTCAGTGTTGGAGCACTACATCTCAAATACTTAAAATGGTAAAGTTTTCGATTTGAATTGTTTCAACATTTATTCTGTTGCACTAGCAATTTTTTAAAATGTTGTAAGGCTATGGTAAAATTGACAATAAATCTTTCTTTCTTTGATTTATGTTCCTTTTTTCAATCTCTAGTGTATGCTTTAATTTGATTTGTGCTCTTCTTTTTCTTTTTCTTTTTTTCAATCTCTAACGTGTGCTTTGATCTGTTCTTATTTCATCTACCTTTTTTTTAAAGATTAATGTTTTTTATGTTGAGAAATTGTTATGGTTACAATTAATTGAAAGTCAGTTGTTGTACTAGGATTTCGTTCTGCATACTGATTCTTGATATGGATATACTTTGGCTCCTCCTTGACTTGTAAAGGGTACCTTATGAAAGGCGAGACTAGAATTTCTAGAACGTGCACTACTTATAAAGGAAAAAATAATTATTAAATTTTAAATTAGTGTGGTAAAAATTAATTGGTTCAATTATTAAAAAGATAGCTTCATCTTTTCTATTTAGTCATTTGTGTTTATTGATTTCCCCTTGTCTTCTTCATCAGTAGAGATCGGGTCAAATCTTCCAAGCTAGGGTTATTAATTTATTATTGCAGTAGAAAACCTTTTTCAAAGTAGCATGAAGTATTTGTGCCTTTATATGTCTTCTCCAAAAGAAGATTTTTGGTGAAACTCGAATAGCTTTAATAATTTCTTTTCCATTCTTTGACAACTTTTTGTATTATCTTTCTAGTCTTTCCATAGTAATTTTCCTGAGGTGCTTAATGATGTTGATGCTCTAACTTATTGAGAGATAAGTAGCGGAACTTCCTTGAATATCGAACAGAAGTGCGCCCATCAATCTTTAGGCAGTGAAATTATGACAAGTGAAACAAGTCGTTTCTTGAATCCTCCTCAAAATAATATTTTGTCTCATTCTAGGAATGAACCTAGTGATCTGAGTGCTAGAAATAGTGACAAAAGTCGTCTCCTTCTTCAAAATAATTATCTTTCGGCTCGTGTTTGGGAAGATTTTGCAAGTGGATGTACAAGTGATTATCCTTTTATTATGCGAAAATCTTCAAATACTGGAGAAGATAGCATAAATGCTACATCTCTAGGACATGGAATTGGAAACGTCATTTCGATTGTGGACAACTCTGCAAAGGGAAAACACCCCATCAATCCTATATACAATACAATCAACAATGTGAAAGGTGATAAGAAAATTGGTGTTGCCTCTAGGATTCCAAATCCTGATAAGGGATGTGATGAGTGATTTCTGCATTGGCAAGTCGCGTCTAGTACTAGAAGTGTAATTCCACCTAAAAGGTTGGATGATTACTTTTGAGAAGGAAGAAAGTCACGCGAGCAAGGCCAGAGTTAGTAATGGAATGGGTATAGAAGTTTGAGAACATGGGTAGGTAGGGATAAGGAAGTTAATTAATTATGATATTGAATATTCTCATCTCCTTTTAGACTTCTAGTTTAGTTTTCAAGTGTATTTTCCTGTATTGTAATTCCTTGCAATTGCCTTTGTTGTGTTTTATTGTATTTCATAAAACATATTACTAATATATATCCGTGTTAGTATTGTGAAATTGTGAGTTGTTGCAATAACCCATTTTGCCGCCCCCATTACTATTATATTCCATCAAACTCATTTCTTAATCTTGTATTGCAAAACCTGACAAAGCTACAATTGTTATCATTCATTCTCTTTAATTTTCTCTTATCATAATTAAGTCTCTCCAAATTCAAGAAGTTCAAAAAAACAAGTCTTTATTTATGCAGAATTAGTGTTGTTTTTCAGTTGAGTAACTTTACGTCAATCCTTTTCTAAGAATATCACTCGGAGGGAATAGTGTCCACTAGTAGTGATGTTTATAGTTATGGAATATGGTGATGTTTGTTTGTATTTAAAATAAAGTTGTTTGTACTTCAAAGTGTTGCATTTCCCTCATTTTGTGATTCCAAATTTGAGTGGTTTTGAACCTTGTTTTAATTTAGTAATTGGGTTTTTGGTTCATTAAATTCATCCTTTTACTTGTTTAGCAAAAAAAAATCACATATAAGTAACTATCATGTCTCTGCTCAATGAGAGGTTCATATTTGGTCTTTTGAGCATTTATAAAAGAATGCCAAAATAAACAGTACCTTGCAAAATCCTGAGAATTCTTTTAGCAGCCAATAAGTGAGCTTCTCTTGGACTTTCCATATACCTACTTATAAGATTTACAGAGTACATTATATCAGGTGTAGTGGTTGTTAATTAAATACATCAAACTTCCCACGATATGCTTGTAGAAAGTGTTGTCAATCCTCTTTCTTGTAGAATCCTTTTTCAAGCTTCAGCCCTGTGTCTGCCTGTGACAGAGTTGCAGTTTGTCATACCAAATCTCCTTAAAATTTTCTGGACATATTTCTTTTGTGAAATAAAAATTCCACCAGAATACTGCTTCACTTCATTTCCCAGAAAGTAATGCATCAAGCCAAGATCCGACATTTCAAACTCAGTCATCATCAATTGCTTAAATTTTTTAAGCAATACATGATCATTCTCAGTATAAATTAAATCATCTACATATAAGCATACAATGACAAGCTTTCCATCTTCAACTTTAGTATAAAGTGTATGCTCATAATTGCATTTTCTAAAACCTGCCTTATTGAAATAAGCATCAATGCGATTATACCAAACTCGTGGAGCTTGTTATAGCCTGTATAATGCTTTTTTCAATTTGCAAACTTTATTTCGCTACCATACTTAATCTAACAAGGGGGTTGATCGACATATACATGCTCTAGCAATTCTCCATGTAAGAAGGCCAATTTCACGTCCAATTGATAAATTGGCCATTTGTTTTGGGCTGCTAAATGCCACCACCGATCTGTTGGTATCGAGTCTAACTACTAGAGCAAACACCTCTTTGTAATCCACACCATACTCTTGGTTATATCCCTTGGCCACTAAGCGCGCCTTGTACTTATCAACTTCACCATTCTCATTGAGTTTAGTTTTATAAACCCATTTCACTGCAATGGTCCTTTGCCCTTTTGGTAGATGAGTAAGCCCCCAAGTGTTATTTTTTTCAATTGCTGAAATTCAGCATTCACTGCCTCCTTCCATATTTTTTTCTTGGGCAGCACTTTCAAAACTTATTGGGTCATAATCTGCAAACAGTGCAAAATGAGAAATTGTCTTATCATTGATATTAACACCGGTTACCTGATAATGTGGCATCCATATAGGTCTTTTCCGGACTCGAGGGATAGCTTGGTCTATTTCAGCAGGTGCTTCTGCAGGTGGAAAATTGTCACGACCCGAGCCTACACCCTGGACGTGGCCGGCACTCGAGAACCATTGTTGGTCCTAAGCGAACCCTCATCCTGGATGACAACAAGTGAGGACTAACTCAAGCATACAAAAGCTTAAAAACTGAATAAGAATTCATGAAACTTAAATACAAAACTTTAACTCAAATGAAAAACTCTGAATATAAAAATAATATTCAACTCGCCATGAAATAGGCAACTTAAATCTTTAAACATTTAATAAAATAAATGATACAGACTTCTCAACTGTACCGACTATCTATGAAGCCTCTAACTGTTAAAGATGGAAGTCAAGACAAGACCAATGACATCAAGACTAAACTGAAAAGTAAATGAAATTCTCCGGAAACAAGGAGGCTCACCATAGCTAACTCGAACTATCAGATGCATCAACGAAGCTCCTATTGATGACCCTGAATACCTGTGTCTGCATCATGAGAAGATGCAAGCCAAATGGCTCAGTATATGAAATGTACGAGCATGTAAGAGGAATTCTAAAGCATAAAGATAAGCTTGAACTTTGATAAAAAGGAAACATACTTACCTCTTCTCAACTCACTCAACTTAAAGAAACATAGCTCAACTCAATGATAAGATATTCAACTCAGAGGTATACTCAAGGATACTCAAAACTACTCAAACTTACTCAACTCAGAAGTACTCAAGTATAAGATACTTAACTCGAAATACTCAGGAATAATGCAATAGTAAAAGATGCATTATATATGAAAAGCTGTAAAAATGTAGATAGCAACTCAATGTATTGAAAAATAAAATAATACTCTGTATGAATATAAAAATACAATATAACTATGTGGGAGATTCTCTAAGCGACAACCACCACTATGAGCCTAAGTAGTGATACAACGTTTTACCTCACGCTGCCAAGGACCATCATATACCTTGTCGGGGGTATAAAATCTAACTCACTAAGTGGATCCACTAGTCTATGCTAAAAGCATCTTTAGGAGTCGTCGAAAATGTATGATACTTTACTACCCATGATGGCTACATGGTTTATGGAGACTTGAGTTATCTGAACTCGCATCCCCATATCAGTGCTCAACACTACTCCCAAAATATACTTAGGTCATATGTTTGTTAAAACAAAACTCTTTCTTTAGTTTGAGATAATTACTCAAAACATAGCTTAAAAGCCTTCTTGGAAATCATAGTTTCCTCTTTACTCAAAAACTAGCTCAAAGACTCTTTTAAAATCTCAGTTTCCTTTCTTGTTTAAATGGGAAAAGATTTACTCTTTGGGAATACACAGTCCCGATATACTCTTTTGAAGAAATGAACTTTACTCTTTAGTCTTTGCTTAACTCAAAACTTAAGTCTTAAAACAAAGTTAAACCGTTTGTAAAAGACTTCTTAAAATATGGTTCATGCCGAATTATGGTCGTGAACGACTCAATGTAAGGTTTTCAATAACCGTAGATAGAACTCAATACTTGGAAGTCAAGAACTTCCATAATACTACTCACTTTAAGAATGCTCAACTCAGAGAGTTCATGTGGAATTTATGAACATGAACCACTCAACTCAAGGACTAAAAGATACTTATCGTCTCAAGGCTGCTCAAATTATAGGGTTCATGCAGGAGTGTGGACATGAATAACCCAACTCAAGGACTTCATGGGTAACATGTAATAGTCCCATTATTAGGAATGTAATCTCAAATGGGTTTGAAACTCAATACTTAAGACTTATGACATGAAGATATTACTCCTCTCATAGATATTCAACTTCTGGAGTTCATGCGGAATTTATGGGCATGAACGACTTGAATCGTAGGTCTACATAACATTATGGAACTCACGTATACAACTCTTCTCATTATCATACTTACTTTCTCAAAATTTAACTCAAATCGATTATGGATCTCCAATCAAAACTTTCTTGAACTCTACTCTTAACTCTCTCTTGAATGTGAATTATGAATTCAAGAGTTATGGTTCATGCTATGAAAGATCTCATGATGAAAAAATAGACTCATGAATACATTCTCCTCACTCTCATGCTCACTTACTCGAGTCTTGAAACAAGTTACTAGAAGTTGTAGAAGACTCCACAAAATGACTCAAAGGGACTTTCTTAGAATGTTCGAAAGAATTCTCAAAACTTAACTCTTAACTCTACCTTAAATTTGAATTATGAATTCAAGGTTATGATCATGTTAGGAATTATTTTAGGTGTTTAGAAGTAGCTTAGAGTAGTTAGAATCGAAAAAGAGTGAAGGTACCCGTCGAAAGAACTCAAACGGAGCAACCGATTGCAAACTGGATGGGGCAGGCGACCCTGGGGCTATGGGTGGTGCGGAGCGCCAGCCCCTAAAATTCAGAGCCTACTTTGAGGCGTTGTAGCTGGTGCGACACGCCAGGCCCCAACCCAGAAAGCCCGACGAATTTCTTTGCTTGTTTTCCCTCCCTAACTCGCCTAGAATCGAACGGTTTCTTCCCCAATCATTTAGAATTGATTATTTAACATAAGTACACTCTAATCTACTTAATACATCCCTTAAAAAACTCACTTTGATCTCAAGAAATCATCCAAAATCCAACACAACAAGATTTAGAATGAATTTCAAGAATACCTATCAAGAACTCATCAAGAACTCAAATCTATCAACTTCAAGAATGAAATTTGTGCTGAAAATAACATGTTTGGCGTGTGGGTGAATAAAACCAACACTATGGAAGCTTACACACCTCTTAGGGATCAAACCCATGGCGAAAATCCGCTACAACACGCAAGAATCTCGACGAACGCTTGATCCTCTCCTCTTTTCTCTTCTTGAACTCTCAAGTAATACCCTAGGCGTATTTTAGGATTATAAAACTGAACTTAATAGGATTAGACCCTTAAAACCTTACTAAAAAAGAATTAAATCTGATTTAGTAAGGAAAAGACCAAAATATCCCTTACTATTTTCGGCTAACTTTCGTTAACTGGACAGCCTAACTTCAAAAGGCCATATCACACTTTTCCGACCTCAAAACTTAGAAAAATCAGTGGCGTTGGAAAGATAATTCAAAGGTCTTACCTACGGTATCTTGTAGCACATCTAACTCATCAATTGCTAGGAGTTATGGTCATTTCAAGTTGACCCAAAACTCATAACTTAAGCATAACTTTCAAATTTTCAGATTTTGCTATTTCCAATTTAGTTCTTTTTCGAACTCAAGGTGCTACATCTAGTGAACTTAACACTTAAGAAATTTTAATTCCTCAGTAAAATCTTACTCAAAACGAAGTATGGATCAAGTCTTAGCTCAAAAAATTTCTGGGGTGTTACAATATCTCCCCTTTGGGATCATTCGAGCTAAAGTGACGACTGGACTGGGTATGGAATGAGTTACTCTTACTAAGGTCTGAAGCTTATGGTACGCTCTCACTATATTCAAGCTTAACCCAAATCCTTAGGTCAGGTTCTATACCTTTCTATAGGGAATCTCATCCCAAGACCATTACTCCTTACCACCACATTCAAGCTTAGTACTCTAGCAACTCCATGGACTCCTACTAACAAACTCCTTTAGAGCCAACTAAGGGCTCTCATTTAAATATTTCTCATAGTAAAACCTCATTCTAATCTTCCTCCTTATTTACAACCTTAGATGGAACTATCACACCATCATCATCATCATCATATGATCATTAACCTTCTTTTTCTAACATCACTCCATTACTAAAATGACCTCTGAAAAGATATCTCGCAAACTCTTTGGAACTCATTACTATCTTACTCTCAAACACTTGACTTGATTTCTCATCTCATCTCCCCCTTAGGTCTAAAGCTTGAAAGATATGGACCTATTCCATCATTTCTAACTGGTGTACATCCTCTCAATTCTCTTTTTACTGTTGTGACTAGCCACACTTCACTGCCCTTATCTAAAGGTTAGGGTCTCTCACCTGTACCACTCATATTCATTGGAGCTAACATTTCAATTCCTCACCTACTATATGCCAAGTCTACAAGATCAAATCTCAAGACTAACATCATTACCCTTATGACTCCATTCTTTGGATCATGACACTCATCTCAAATTCAAGTATAATGTTTATTACTAAACCTGAATATCAATACGATTGCTCGCCTACTATACTACACCTCATTACTTAATCAGTTCTATAACCTTAGGTACATCTTGACCCCCTCAAACATATCATAAGCCTAGTTTATATCTATCCCTTCATGAATACTATGTGCTTCTATTCAACACATACACTTGGTCATTACCTACACAATGGCACTTCATCGCAAACTCCTTTCTAGCTAAAACACACTCTACCTTCTATGATGCAATCTTCACAACTCATCATTTCTTAGTCTACCCATAAGGGAAAATTCTTCATTAAAAACATATTGGGTGGATGATTATAGAAATATAGATCTTCAAAACACTATCTCCCTTTCTTAAATCACTAAGCCTCGGAATACTTGACTCTAACTTTGGGCTCTTTCCCTACTACTGCTCATGATCTCGACATTCATACCATCTTTTAGGATGAAAATACTACCCAAGCTCTAAACATACTTTTTCAAGAGGATCTCAGCTGAAACAAGACTTAAAGAAGAGAGTACAACTCACTTTTAGCTCAAACGCACGATTCATATAATTATGGGTGCATTCCTCTGAAACTGAACACTTAATTTACTCTTTGGGCTACTCTAAAGCCCCACTGGAGTCTCATTACTTTCTCAAGACTCTTGCTAAGAACAACTCATCGATAAAAGACTTAATTTTATTTTCAACTACCTCTAGTATGATGGGTAGTTGAATGAATTTGAAGAAACGCACGAGCATGAATAAATCTCTAGGACTTAGCTCTATTGCACAATTAAGAGTATGAAAGAAGGAAAACTTTCCTTAAATGTTTGTAGTCCCTCGTTTATAGAAGTGGGGCCCTCACAACCATAAACAAGACCCTACATGACACGGCTTCATAGACACCCTAGGACTCTTGAACTCTGTGCTCTGATACCAAGTTTGTCACGATCCGAGCCTATACCCTGGATGTGGCTAGCACTCGAGAACCATTGTTGGTCCCCAAGCGAACCCTTATCCTGGCTGACTACAAGCGGAAGACTAACTCAAGAATACAAAGGCTTAAAAATTGAATAAAAAATCATGAAACTGAACTACAAAACATTAACTCAAATGAAAAACTCTGAATATAAAAATAATATTCAACTCGCCATAAAATAGGCAACTTAAGTCTTTAAACATTGAACAAAATAAATGATACAGACTTCTCAACTATACCGACTATCTATGAAGCCTCTAACTGTTAAAGATGGAAGTCGGGACAAGACCCACGACATCCTGACTAAACTAAAAAGTAAATGAAATTCTCAGGAAACAAGGAGGCTCACCATAGCTAACTCGAACTTCTGGATGTATCAACGAAGCTCATGTTGATGACCCTGAATACATGTGTCTGCATCATGAGAAGATGCAGGCCAAATGGCTCAGTATATGAAATGTACGAGCATGTAAGAGGAATTCTAAAGTATAAACATAAGCTTGAACTTTGATAAAAAGGAAACATACTTACCTCTTCTCAACTCACTCAACTCAAAGAAACATAGCTCAACTCAATGATAAGATATTCAACTAAGAGGTATACTCAAGGATACTCAAAACTACTCATACTTACTCAACTCAAAAGTACTCAAGTATAATATACTTAACTCGAAATACTCACGGATAATGCAACAGTAAAAGGTGCAATATATATGAAAAGCTGTAAAAATATATAACAACTCAATGTATTGAAAAATACAATAATACTCAGAATGTAAATAAAAATACAATATAACTCTGTGGGAGATTCTCTAACCAACAACCACCACTATGAGCCTAAGTGGTGATACAACGTTTTACCTCACGCGGCCAAGGACCGTCCTATACCTTGCCGGGGGTATACAACCTAACTCACTAAGTGGATCCACTAGTCTATGCTAAAAACATCTTAAGGAGTCATCTAAAAAGTATGATCCTTTACTACCCATGATGGCTACATGGTTTATGGAGACTTGAGTTATTTGAACTCGCATCCCCATATCGGTGCTCAATACTACTCCCAAAATGTACTTAGCTCATATGTTGGTGAAAACAAAACTCTTTATTTTGATTGAGATAATAACTCAAAACTTAGCTTAAAAGCCCTCTTGGAAATCATAGTTTCCTCTTTACTGAAAAACTAGCTCAAAGGCTCTTCTGAAATCTCAATTTCCTTTCTTGTTTAAATGTGAAAATATTATTCTTTGAGAATACATAGTCTCGATATACTCTTTTGAATAAATGAATTCAACTCTTTACTCTTTACTCTTTGGTTAACTCAAAACTTAAGTCTTAAAACAAAGTTAAATTGTTTGTAAAAGACTTCTTAAAATATGGTTCATGCCGAATTATGGTCGTGAACGACTCAATATAAGGTTTTCAATAACCATAGATAGAACTCAATACTTGGAACTCAAGACTTCCATAATACTACTCATTTCAAGAAGGCTCAACTCAGAGAGTTCATGTGGAATTTATGAGCATGAACTACTCAACTCAAGGACTCAAAGATAATTCTCGTCTCAAGGTTGCTCGAATTATAGGGTTCATGTGGGATTATCAACATGAATAACCCAACTCAAGGACTTCATGGGTAACATGTAAAAGTCCCATGATTAGGAATGTAATATCAAATAGTTTAGAAACTCAATACTTAAGACTTAGGACATGAAGATATTACTCCTCTAATAGATACTCAACTTCTGGAGTTCATGCGGAATTTATGGGCATGAACGACTTGAATCGTAGGTCTACATAACATTATGGAACTCATGTTTACAACTCTTCTCATTCTCATACTTCCTTTCTCAAAATTTAACTAAATTGGTTATAGATCTCCAAGGATTCACAATTGAACTCAAAACTTTCTTGAACTCTACTCTTAACTCTCTCTTAAATGTGAATTATGAACTCAAGATTTATGGTTCATGCTATGAAAGATCTCATGATGACAAAATAGTCTCATGAATACATTCTCCTCACTCTCATGCTCACTTACTCAAGTCTTGAAACAAGTTACTAGAAGTTGTAGAAGACTCTACAAAATGACTCAAAGGGACTTTCTTAGAATGTTCAAAAGAATTCTCAAAACTTAAATCTTAATTCTACCTTGAATTCGAATTATGATTTCAAGGTTATGATCGTGTTAGTAATGATTTTAGGTGTTTTGAAGTAGCTTAGAATCGAAAAAGAGTGAAGGCACCCTTCGAAAGAACTCAAACGGAGCAACCGATTGCAAACTGGATGGGGCAGGCGACCCTAGGGCTATGGGTGGCGCGGATCGCCATCCCCTAAAATTCAGAGCCTACTTTGAGGCGTTCTAACTGGTGTGACACACCAGGCCCCAACCCAGAAAACCCGACGAATTTCTTTGCTTGTTTCCCCGCCCTAACTCGCCTAGAATCGAACGGTTTCTTCCCCAATCACTTCGAATTGATTATTTAACATAAGTACACTCTAATCTACTTAATACATCCCTTAAAACACTCACTTTGATCTCAAGAAATCATCCAAAATCCAGCACAACAAGATTTAGAATGAACTTAAAATCTTTCCATTTCAAGAATGAAATTTGCGCTAAGATTAACATGTTTGGAGTGTGGGTGAACAAACCCAATACTATTGAAGCTTACATACCTCTTAGGATCAAACCCTTGATGAAAATCCGCTACAACACGCAAGAATCTCGATGAACACTTGATCCTCTCCTCTTTTCTCTTCTTGAACTCTCAACTAAAACCCTAGGCATATTTTAGGATTGTAAAATTGAACCTAATAGGATTAGACCCTTAAAACCCTACTAAACATGAATGAAATCTGTTTTGGTAAGGAAAAGACCAAAATACCCCTTACTATTTTCAGCTAACTTTCCTTAACTGGACAGCCTAACTTCAAAAGGCCATATCTCACATAACTGACTTCGAAACTTAGCAAACTCGGCGGCGTTGGAAATATAATTCAAAGGTATTTCCTACGGTATCTTGTAGCACATCTAAGTCATCCTGTGCTAGGAGTTATGATTATTTTAAGTTGACCCAAAACTCATAACTTAAGCATAACTTTCAAAATTTCAGATTTTGCTATTTCCAATTTATTTCGAACTGAAGGTGCTACATCTAGTGAACTTAACACTTAGTAAATTTTAATTCTTCTGTAAAATCTTAATCACAGCGAAGGATGGTTCAAGTCTTAGCTCAAAAAATTTATGGGGTGTTACACAAATCTTCAGCAGTTGGAGCAACATTTTCTGGAATTTCATACCTTGGAGCTACTTCTTCAGATTCATCATCGCATAGAACTTGATTAGATAACTGTTCATCCCAGTTCCATGTATTGTCTTCATCGAAAACAACTTCTCTACTAGTCACAATCCTTTTTCTCAAAGGATTAAACAACTTGCACTCTTTTGACGCCTTGCTAACACCAAGAAAGACACACTTAACGCCTTTATCATCAAGCTTCTTTCTCTTTATATCTGGGACATGTACATAGGAAATGCATCCAAAAATTCTGAAGTGATCTACAGCTGGTCTCCTTCCACTCAAAGCCTGCTCCGGTGTCACATCTCGAAGAGAAAAAGTAGGACTTCTGTTCAAGATGTGGACGTTCCAATTTACTGCTTCTGGCAAAAATGTCTTTGGAACTCTTCCTCAAGTCAGCAAGCTTCGAACCATGTTGAGAATAGTTCTATTATTTCTCTCCGATACACCATTTTGCTGAGGTGTATATGCTGTTGTGAGCTGTTTTTGAATGCCACGAGACTCACATAATTCTTCAAATGCCTTAGAGCAATATTCGCCTCCACGATCTGTTCGGAGGCTCTTAATGGTCTTTCAAGTCTCATTCTTCTTGAGAGCTTTGAAACTTTTAAATATATTAAAGCCTCTAATTTTTCCTGCAAAAAATATACCCAAGTCTTTCGAGAATAATCATCAATAAAGGTAATAAAATACCTTTTCCCTCCATTAGAAATTGGGTTTATTGGCCCACAAATGTCTGAGTGAACCAACTCCAACATATCATTTGCTCGCCATGACTTGCCTTTCACAAACTGAGATCGATGTTGTTTGCCAATACACATTCTTCACAGACCTGGGAAGGGACGATAATTTCTGGAAGCCCTATCACCATTCTCTTCCTTTGAAGGATCTTCAAGCCACCAAAGTTCAAGTGACCATATCGAAAATGCCTCAACCATGAAGGATTGTTAACTTCTTCCATAGAGCAAGATTGAACATTTTCAATTTTCAGAGGAAGCATCCAATTTCGACTCATTTTGACAATAGCAATAACTCCTTTGGAAGGATTAGAAATTTCACATCTATCATTCCTTAAGGTGATGACGCATCCTTTTTCTACCAGTTGACCAACACTTAATAAATTGCTCTTCAAAGCAGGAACATTGAACACATTAGATATGGTTTTCACACACCCATTTTTTGTTTTAAAATTGATATCACCCTTTCCCATCACATTCATTGTTGAGAGATCATCAAAACTAACTGTCGACCATAAGTTTTCATTTAAATCAATGAAATAAGACTTACTACCAGTCATGTGGTTACTGCAACCGGTATCCACATACCAAATTACTTGCTCCTTGGTCTCGTTATCCACATGAACTGCCATTAACAAGGTTTCTCCCTCCTTGTTCTCAACAAAATTTGACTTTTTTTCTTTCTCATTAGGCAGCCTGGTATAACATTCAGATTGATAATGACCAAATTTATGACAACGATAACATTCTACCTTGGATTTGTCAAAATCTCTTTCTCTGCCTTTGTTGTTGTCATCATTGGCTCTAAAAATTCCTGCAGCCATCTTTGTTTCGTCACTCTCCTCTACCTCTACCTCTACCCCTTCCTCTAGAATTGGAAGAAATAAAAGTAGAAGCCTTTAGGTCCTGCTCCTCAGAAGTTGAACTGCATGTCATCTTCTGCTCATGCACCAACAAAGAGCTTCGCAATTCATCAAGAGACAAAGCATCTCTGTCTTTTTACTCCTCAATAGAGCAAACAATATAATCATATTTCGGTGTCAAAGAACGCAGTATGTTTTCAACGATTGTGACATCATTCATCTTCTCGCCATGAAATCGCATCATGTTGCTTATCTCCATGGTTCTAGCACAATAGCTAGTGACAGATTCACCTTCCTTCATCTGCAAAGTTCGAAGTCCAGTCTCAAGGCTTGAAGTTGTGCTCGCTTCACTCTTATAGTGCCTTGATACTTCCTTTTCATTGAGTCCCATATATCCTTGGAAGTTTCTTTGCAAAGAATCGTTTCCAAGATAGGACGCTCAATAGCCTGAAAGAGATCATTTTTTGCTTTCAAATTTTTCAATTTTCTTGCTTCGAACTCCGCCTTTTGAACATTTGTCAAAACTTCGCCTTCCGCTGGAACACCAATGCCTCTTCCACAATTGGCCAATACTCCTTTGACCTTAGAAAGTTTTCCATCAGCATACTCCAATGGTCATAATGACTATCAAAATGGGCAATGGCTGCTTGCACATAGTTGCTCTCTGAAGCCATAGAAAAAATAAAATTACTGGGTAAACTCTACCTCACATGTGTTTTTTTTTTGTTTTTCTTCTAGATCTAACCTTGCTCTGATACCACTAACAAAATATGCCAAGCAGAACAATGAATAAAGAAGGCAAACTCAATAGAAGAAAACAAGAAACTGCGTCACTCTCTTATTTCAATAGCAACAAGATAAGTCTATTATATAGACTTTTACAGAGATTTTCTTGCTAAGCACTAAACCCACAAACCCACTACTACTAAGACTCCTAACAAAATCTGCTTTCTAAACTGAAAACATGTCTACTTCCTAATAACTAGGAGTTGAACAATTCAACTAAATAAAGACCAACAAACTTGAAATAAATAGTTCCTAAATAAAATAATAGTTCCAACACTTACAAAGTTGCGGTTATTATCATTCATTCTCTTTGATTTTCTCTTATCATAATTAAGCCTCTCCAAATTCGAGAAGTACAAAAAATAGTCTTTATTTATGAAGAATTATTGTTGTTTTTCAATTGACTAACTTTTCAAAAATACTTTTCTAAGAATATCACTCGAAGGGAATAGTGTCCACTAGTGATGATGTTTATAGTTGCGGAATCATGGTGTTGTATATTGCTTTCTTAAATAAATTTGTTTGTACTTCTAAGTGTTGCATTTCCCTTATTTTGTGATTTCAGATTTGAGCGGTTTTTAACCTGTTTAACTTTAGTAATTGGGTTTTTGGTTCATTATTTTCATCATTTTACTTGTTTAGCAGAAAAATGCACATCTAAGTAACTATCATGTCTCTGCTTAGTGAGAGTTTCAAACTTGGTCTTTTCATGCCAATGTACAAATTAGGAACAGTTATAAAAGAATACATGATTTTTTGGAGCATATTTACTTTAGCTATAGAAGTGAAAATAAGATTTAAATATAATGTCATCATACGTGTATAACAGTCAGTCACATAAAATACAAAAGATCTTATAACAAATAAGACTGTCATAGAAAGGGTTTGACTAAATTATTAAAAAAAAAGAAAAAAAAGAACAACTTTGCAGTTATTATCAACAAACTTGTTTTACTAGAAAAGCACACATATTCAAGGTGTGTAATAGTGGAGTAACTTCCACTTCTGTTAGAAAAGTTCACTTTGCAGTCATTTCTCGAGAATAGAGGTCTATGTAGAACGCACATATTGAAGAGAAAAAAAAGTATATTTAAATTTTGAGTAATGAACGGAAATCCGTGACAACGGCATCCTCTCCCCAGCCTATTGTTGCAGGAGAGACAAACACTAGTTTAAAATAAATGAGCATATATAAAGAAAAATACTATTTCCTTAATTTAAAGAAGAAATTTTAAATTATGAAACCAAGTGTGATCAAGCAATTTAGGATAGAATGAGCATATATGAAAAAAAAATACTAAATCTGTAAAAAGTGAATGAAGAAAAATTGAATTTAAATTTAAATTTATAAAGTAAGTGTGATCAGGTAATTTGGGACAGAATAAGTATAAATATGAATAACTTTATTTTGAAAATTATTTGAAAATATTTCAATTTTTTAAGTTTTTTTTCAACTTCAGTTGATTGATTTGATTTTTTATCGATTTATGAACACTCCTATGAGGGAGTAGTTAGAAGAAAAATTGATTAGAAGACATAATACTTTTTACAAAACATGATATCGAAATTAAAATCATACAATATCAATACCATGAATTTTTCGATATTTTACATTAAATTATACTACTTTGTTATGGTTAAGTCAAAATTAAAGATATAATCTTTATTAATTAATCATTATTAGCAGTAAAAATGTATGTTATTATATGTTTCATGTATTTATAGAGTTGGTATAAACACCATACACGCATAATCTTTATCAGAATATTGTTGTGTCATTAGAACCTCAACCCTTTTATGTTCAATTTTGTTTGTTTACATCTAAGATTCCTTAATTATTACTAATTGTCCATTAATGGTGCCATTCAAAGTTAATATTAGGTTTCTCTGCTTATTAATAATGTAAATTATTGAAATCTTAAATCATGTTTGACCATGTAAATACTTTTCACACTATTGATAAATAAAATTGAATTCTCAAAATAAATGTGATCAAGTAATTTAGGACAAAGAAAGTATATATATGAATAATATTCTATTTACTAACCTTTGACCATAAATTTAATTAATCAATATTTTTTATCGTTTATTCCATTCTATCAGGTCCAGTAAACAACTACTAATTATGACATATCATTTAAGATTCTTTAACAAGACTCTCGTGACATAACACATCCAATTCAGCTCGACATAACATATATTTTTTCGTAAACCGTGTTGTATAGAATCACTCGTCACACTTATATATAAACCCTTGAGCTTTCTCTTCCTCTCACTTGTCAAATTTCAGTGTTTGAGAATCTAGCAAAACGCGGTTTCTCACTAATTGATTTGGCCGAAATTCACTCCGGAGAATTCATTCATGAGCTACGATTGAGGTGAACTACTCTGCAAAAAACTCCTTCACTTTGTTAATTCATTAATTATGTCGAAATTTATCACATAGAATTCACCAGAGATAATCTCTTCTTTCTTTGTTTTTAAATATCTTCTTTCTAACAAATGTATCATTTGAACTTTCTCGTTTAAAAGTTTTAAAATATCAAAAAAGGAAGTAATTTTTTTGTTTATTTACTTATTTTATACAAATAATTTTAATGATAATTATGAACTTAGATATCTACCTGTGAGAATCATTTATTTATTTATTTTTATTCTTCAATATTTTGGTGCTATGTTTGGTGGTATTTTCGATAATTGAGTTTTCAGGTTGAGAGTGAGATTCTCTTTTTTTTTACATTATTTTTTATCAGGTTCCCATAATATGTTCTAATTATTTTATTTTTATTTTTTGCTTTGATTTTTGAAGTGACTAATCATTGCATTCATAGAGCTCGATACTGGCTATTCAGTGTTGGAGCACTGAATCTCAAATACTTGAATATGGTAAAAAAATTAAATTTGAATTGTTTCAACATTTATTTTGTTGCACTAGCAACTTTTTAAAATGTTGCAAGGCTATGGTAAAATTGACAATAAATCTTTTTAATTTGATTTATGTTCTTTTTTTTTATTTCAATCTCTAACATGTCCTTTGATCTGTTCTTTTTTCATCTACCTTGTGGTTTAAGGTTAATGTTTTCAATGTTGAGAAATTGTTACGGTTCAAGCCAAATACAATTAATTGAGAGTTAGTTATTGTACTGGTATTTCGTTCTGCATACTGATTCTTGACATGGATATACTTTGGCTCCTCCTTGACTTGTAAAGGGTACCTTATCAAAGGCGAAACTAGAATTTCTCGAATGTTCACTACTTAATAAAGAAAAAATAATTATTAAATTATAAATTAGTGCGCAAAAAATTAATTGGTTCAATTATTAAACAAGATAGCTTCATCTTTTGTATTTAGTCATTTGTGTTTATTGATTTTCCCTTGTCTTCTTCATCAGTAGATATCGGGTCAAATCTGCCAAGCTGGGGTTATTTATTTATATTTGCAGTACAAAAC
This sequence comes from Solanum bukasovii, assembly GCA_029582585.1. Classification (NCBI taxonomy): domain Eukaryota; kingdom Viridiplantae; phylum Streptophyta; class Magnoliopsida; order Solanales; family Solanaceae; genus Solanum; species Solanum bukasovii. Next base: position 26,819 of record JAJOOI010001038.1, on the reverse strand, counting down.
CTTTTTCAAAGTAGCATGAAGTATTTGTGCCTTTATATGCCTTCTCCAAAAGAAAATTTTCAGTGAAACTCGAATAGCCTTAATAATTTCTTTTCAATTCTCTGACAACTTTTTGTATTATCTTTCTAGTCTTTCCAGAGTAAGTTTCCAAAGGTGCTTAATGATGTTGATGCTCTAACTGATGGAGAGATGAGTAGTGGAACTTCCTTGAGTATGGAACAGAAGTGCGTTCATCAATCTTTAGGCAATGAAATTATCATAAGTGAAACAAGTGGTTTCTTTAATCCTTCTCAAAATAATGTTTTGTCTCGTGCTAGGAATGAACCTAGTGATCTGAATGCTAGAAATAGTGACAGAAGTCGTCTACTTCTTCAAAATAATTATCTTTTGGCTCGTGTTTGGGAAGATTTTGCAAGTGGATGTACAAGTGATTATCCTTTTCTTATGCGAAAATCTTCAAATACTAGAGAAGATAGCATAAATGCTACATCTCTAGGACATGGAATTGGAAACGTCACTTTGATGGAGGACAACTCTGCAAAGGGAAAAAGCCCAATCAATCCTATAGACAACACAATCAACAATGTGAAAGGTGAAAAGGATATTGGTGTTGTCTCTAGGATTCCAAATCCTGATAAGGGATGTGATGAGTGATTTCTGCATTGGCAAGCCGCGTAGAGTACTATAAATTCCACCTAAAAGGTTGGATGATTACTTTTGAGAAGGAAGAAAGTCACGCATATCTACTTGTGAGAATTATTTATTTATTTATTTTTATTTAATCTTCAATATTTTTGGTGCTATGTTTGGCGTTATTTTCTATAATTGAGTTTTCAGGTTGAAAGTGAGATTCTCTTTTTAAATTATTTTTTATTAGGTTATTTGTTCTAATTATTTTATTTTCATTTTTTGCTTTGATTTTTGAAGTGACAGATTTTAGCATTCATAGAACTCGATACTTGCTATTCGGTGTTGGAGCACTACGTATGAAATACTTGAAAATGGTAAAGTTTTCGACTTGAATTGTTTCAACATTTTTTTTGCACCAATAATGTTTTTTGATGTTGTAAGGCTATGATAAATTGAAAACAAATCTTTCTTGCTTTGATTTACGTTCTTTTTTCAATCTCTAATGTATGCTTTAATTTGATTTGTGTGCTTTTTTTTCTTCTTTTTTTCAATATCTAATGTGTGCTTTGATATGTGTTCTTTTTTCATCTACCTTGTGGTATAAGATTAATGTTTTTATGTTGAGAAATTGTTGTGGTTCAAGTCATATACAATAAATTGAGATCTAATCGTTCGAACCAAAAGTTCTTTTACTGGTATTCCATTCTGCATAATGATTCTTGACATGGACATACTTTGGCTCCTCCTTAACTTATTGAGGGTACCTTAATCAAAGTAGAATCTCGAAATTCCAGAATGTGCACTACTTAAAAAAGAAAAAATATTTATTAAATATTAAATTTAGTGTGCTAAAAATTAATTGGTTCAATTATTAAACAAGATAGCTTCATCCCTTGTATCTAATCATATGTGTCTTTTGGATTTCCCGTTGTCTTCTTCATCAATAGAGATCAAGCCAACTCTTCCAAGCTAGGGTTTTTCATTTACAATTGCAATATATTTTTTTTTCTTCAAAATAACATGAAATATTGGTGCCTTTATATGCCTTCTCCGTAAAAAGATTTTTGATGAAACTTGAATAGCCTTAATAAAAAAAAAATTCATTCTTTGACAAGTTTTTATATGATCTATCCAGAAAGAGTTCCATGAGGCACTTAATGATGTTGATTCTCTTGTGCCGAAATCTTTAGACACCGGCGAAGATAGCATAAAAGCTACATCTCTAGTACATGGAATTGGAAACGTCATTTCTATGGGGGACAATTCTGCAAAGGGAGAAATTCCCATCAATCCTACATACAATTACACAATCAACAATTTGAATGACAATAAGGATATTGGTGTAGCCTCTAGGATCCCAACGCCTGATGCCATGGGTGATTTCTGCATTGGCAAGCTGTGTCGGGGTACTAGAAGTGTAATTCCACCTAAAACGGTTGGACGATTACTTTTGGGAAGGAAAAAAGTAACGCGAGCAAGTCTAGATTTAGTAATGGAATTGGTATAGAAGTGTGAGAACGTGGGTAGGAAGTGATCATGAATTTAATTATGATTTTGAATATTCTTGTCTCCTTTTAGACTTTTAGCTCAGTTTTCAAGTGTATTTTCCTGTATTATTGTTCCCTGCAATTGCCTTTGTTGTGTCCTATTGTATTAAGTAAAACATAGTTTACTAATATATATTTGTGTTTGTATTGTGAAATTGCGAGTTGTTGTAGTAACCCATTTTGCCGCCCCCATTACTGTTGTATTCTAATAAACTCATTTCTTGGTCTTGTATCGTAGACCTTACAAAGTTGCGGTTATTATCATTCATTCTCTTTGATTTTCTCTTATACTAATTAATCCCCTCCAAATTCGAGAAATACGAAAAACAAGTCTTTATTTATGCAGAATTAGTGTTGTTTTTCAATTGAGCAACTTTTTGACTATACTTTTCTAAGAATATCACTCAAAGGGAATAGTGTCCACTACTAGTGATGTTTATAGTTACTGTAACGACCTGACATCCGTCTTGATGGAAAAGCCAATGGAGAAAGAATTGGGCCAGAAAACTTCGTAGTAACTTGAAATTTCCCAACCTAGTCCAAATTTGGATGAAATTGGAGTCATTAAGGTGTAGGGAAATCTGGTAATTAATGAGAGATCTAATTATGATTTGGACCACATGAGTAGATAGCTAAGACGTTAAGGAACCCGTACGACTGTACGAAATTGAATTTGGGCAACTAGAACTCCTCAAAATGATCTTAGCGTGAACAGGTAACATTATGCCTCTGTGTAGGCCGCTAGAGCGAGATTGGGGCCGTTGTAGCGGGATGGGTCTGCTATGGTGGGCTAGACGTGACTTAAAATCATTAATAAACCCCTAAACGACCGTATTTGGCGCTTTTCAATTTTTAGAGCTAAGTAGACGACCCCAGGCGACTTCTTGACCTTTTTTCACCATTCATGAGGCTAAAGGTAAGGTTTTAACTCCCCGAATCCATTTTTCAATCCGTAGAACGTAATCTAGTGGGTCATTATTGATGGAGAGGGTTTTGTTAAAGATTCTATGGTGGAAACAACCCTAAATTGGGTATTAGGATCTTGGGTTTGGTCTAGGGTTATAGGGTTTGTTATAATCCTGATAATTAGACCTTTGATTGTTGATCCTTGCATTAATTGTATGTTTTTAGACCACGAACAAGCGGGAAGAATCCGGAAAGGGAAGATTCAAGTGCCTTAGGGGATTCAAGCTTGGATTCGTGGTAAGCGATGGTTGTGATTCTCTGATTATGTGATTTATGTTTGTTCTTGCTTCATTATGATACATGTATGTATGCGAATGTTGCATTATTAATCACACTTGTTGTAAATGAGGATAATTGAATAATTGTATGCCATGAATCACCTATTGTTGTATGATTGTGAGAATAAACATTGTGATTGTGATTGTGGTTTGTTGAAATGGCGGGTGTCATTATCCGACACACTAACTGGGATTGGTTGCCACGTTCCGGCATAAATATGGGATCGGTTGCCATGGTCCGGCATAACTAAATTTGATTGGATTGCCACGTTCCGACATAAATATGGTATCAGATTTCCACATTCCGGCATGCTAATTGTTTGGGTTTGGGTTCCATGAGAGGACCATTGAATTGGGTTCCGTGAGAGGACCATTAAATTGTGTTGTGTATCTACTTGTGATGAGTTCGTTCATATCTAATGAGGATTGATATTGAATGAAGGTATGTCACTCTAAATTGATATTACTGTGATATGTGAGAATCATGAAGTTGTTCATTGTTCGTATATGTTGATGATATTGTATATGTTCGATATCTGCATGTGAATATATTTTTATATTGACTAATGTATGTTACACTAAGTGGGATAGACGCGTGATCCTACCAGTACACGGTGGTTGTGTACTGATACTGAATTTGTTGTTTCTTTGTTGAGTACAGGACATCTTCAGGTGGCTATTGATAGACCTCAGCTAGGTGACTATAAGCGTGACCGGATTCAAGGGTGAGCCAGTTCTTTCAGGCTGCCATGTAATTTCCTTGTTTAAGTCCACTCTTTTCGGATTCAGACTTTTATTTAAGGTGTTGTTTAGTTTCGGGGATGTACCCCTTGTTCTTAGACTAATCGTTAGTAGAGTTTTGGTACATTGACTTTCAGGTTCTAGGTTAATTCTTCTGCATTTGTTAGTTATTGTTGAACTTTTGTTATAGTTTATGGAAATTCTATTTTCTTTCCTTATTAGTTGATTTATATGCCTTAGTTTTTAGATTGATTGCTTGGTTTGGGTTGTAGTAGTGGTTCTCCCACCGGATTGTTAGTGTGGGTGTCAATCACAACGGTCTGATTCGTGAAAAAGTTGGTATCATAGCCCTAGGCTCGTTGATCTCATTGTACCAAAACGAGTCTAGTAGAGTCTTGCGGAGTGGTACGATGACGTCCGTACTTTTCTTTGAGAGGCTATAGGACTTTAGGAAAGACTGACTTCTTTCTACTCCTTCGTGCTATGACTTGAATCCAATTGATATCTGGGTGATACAAATTGGTGTCTTTCCTCCTTCACTCTATGGTCTGAATTAGAGCAACGAAAGTGGTAACACCATCGCTAGCAAGTGAGGATGTGTATAGACTACCGACAGTTGAATAGGGTCACCATTCAGAACAGGTGTCCATTGCCTCGGATGTATGATCTTTTTGACCAATTGCAACGTGCATCGATTTTCTCTAAGATAGATTTAAAGTCTGGTTACCAGTAGTTAAAGATTAAGGCGGTTAAGAATTGGGTTCGACCAAGATCTATGATTGAAATTAGTGGTTTTGTGGGGCTCGCTAGCTACTATTGTCGCTTGTGGTATGAGTTGAGTCCAATTGGTATCTCCTGATTCCAATTGGTATCTCAACGAAGTGACTAGATGTCGTGGTCACAACTGCGGGGCCACAAGCAAAGCAAATTGGAAAATGAGAAGGTTCCAATTGGTATCTAGTCCTAGGGGTGGTGTGAATGCATGGATGATCAGGAATGGTCATCCATGGAGCTAAATAATTAATTAAGAATCTGGACTTATCTGTGAATTGTATCTTGGAAACTTTGAATGCGTGCTTCTGGTTGTCTGAGTTGACTGTGAATGTGAAGTTGTAATTGCGTAAATGTGATGAGGTAATTATGCGCAAAATAAATGTGTGTCTGAACTTTGATATGTACAATATGTTGGCATGGTCGTTGAAGTTATGCAAGTTGTAAATACTTGAGTATCGTGAAATTCGTTGTGAAAGAAAGATCTTGACTAAGGGCCGTGTGAGTGTTTCGGTGTATTCTGGGGATGTGTGGGTTGTGGTAGCTGAATTGACAAGAATGAATTGGTTCGTGTATCGTGGGATTGACTGGGGTAGACAATGATCATCCTAGTTATGAGGATTATTCTAAACTTGCTAAGTAAAGTTGGGAACCTTTGTGAAATTTAGAAAGAAAAGAAAAGAACCCCATAAAAATTATTGGCAGGGGTTCTGTTTTCGTTTTAGCCGCTGGGGCAGGACTTTTCCCGCCAAGGCGAGGCTGCCAGTGCGGGATTACTCACGCCAGAGCGGGACAGGGCAAGACAGAATCTCAACCCTGTCTCCCCTATTTTTCTAGTCATAATTATGGACCCCGAATCGTACCCGAACTAACCCCCGCGATCTAATTCGCTTAGCCAAAAATGATGTTTTTTGATACACCTAGGACATGGATTCTATATGAACCAATGGATCGTGACAAGTCGTTACTACTAGCAATGACTTCTTCTTTCATTACTTCATTCTTTCCATATCCCTCTCCTTTGTTCTCAGTTACTCATCAAATGGCACTCAGTTCATATCTTTAAGTTCGATCATTGACAAGGCTCAAAGAAAGGGTGGGCCATTGATAAAGAATCGATGGAAAACCACTTGGCACATACCACGGTGGGGTCTTCGACTGATTTTGTGTTGTCGTGAGGCTTTGGTTAGGCCGACTACTATAGGCTAGCTACTTCTAGCTTTTATACTGGCCGTGTTCGGCAATCAAATATAAGTTATAAGGTGTGTTAAAAATGTGGAGGACCTGGGCATATGAGAAGGAAATCAGTGAAGCCATGGAGGACAGGGAAATGGTAATGCGGGTAGAGGAGTAGTGCAGCAAGGCAATGAGGTTGCCCGTCAAGAGCACAGGGCTCAGTTTTATGTTTTTCGGGCAAGACCAAGTTTAAGGGTCTGATGCAGTGGTCACAAAAGCTACTCTTTTCTATGCCTGAATGGCTATTGTTTTATTTGAACCAGGTTCTACTTATTCGTATTTGTCAGTTCAATTTCCTGGAGATTCAAGCTTGGATTCGAGGTAGGTGATGGTTGTGATTCTATGATTGTGTGATGTATGTTTGTTCTTGCTTCATTATGATACATGTATGTATGTGAATGTTGCATTATTGATCACACTTGTCGTAAATGAGGATAATAGAATAATTGTATGCCATGAATCACCTCTTGTTGTATGATTGTGAGAATATACATTGTGATTGTGATTGTGGTTTGTTGAATGGGCGGGTGTCACGATCCGACACACTTACTGGGATCAGTTGTCATGTTCCTGCATAAATATGGGATCGGCTGCCACATTCCGGCATAACTAATTAACTTGGATCGGATTGCCACGTTCCAGCATAAATATGGGATAGGATTGGCACGTTTTGGCATGCTAACTCTTTTGGGTTTCGTGAGAGGACCATTGAATTGTGTTGTGTATCTACTTGTGATGATGATTGATATTGGAAGACGGTATGTTTCTCTAAATTGATATAACTGTGATATGTGAGAATGGTGAAGTTGTTCATTGTTCGTATATGTTGATGATATTGTATATGTCTGATATGTGCATGTGATTATATTGTTGTATTGACTAATGTAGTTACACTTAGTGGGATAGCCGCGTGATCCTACCAGTACACGGTGATTGTGTACTGATACTGTACTTGCTCTTTCTTTATTGAGTACAAGACATCTTCAGGTGGCTATTGATAGACCTCATCTAGGTGACTATGAGCGTGACTGGATTCAAGGGTGAGCCAGTTCTTCCAGGCTGCCATGTATCTTTCTTGTTTAAGTCCACTCTTCTCGGACTCAGACTTTTGTTTAAGGTGTTGTTTAGTTTCAGGGTTGTACCCCTTGTTCTTAGACTTGTCGTTAGTAAAGTTTTGGTACATTGACTTTCAGGTTCTAGGTTAATTCTTCCACATTTGTTAGTTATTGTTGAACTTTTGTTAGAGTTTATGGAAACTATTTTCTTTCCTTAGTATTTGACTTATATGCCTTAGTTTTTAGATTGATTGGTTGGTTTGGGTTGTAGTAGTGGTTCTCCCACCGGATTGTTAGTGTGGGTGCCAATCACGACTGTCTGGGTCATGACAGTTACAGAATCATGGTGATGTTTGTTTTTTAAAAAAACAAAATAAAGTTGTTTGTACTTCAAAGTGTTGCATTTCCCTCATTTTGTGATTTCAGATTTGAATGGTTTTGAACCTTGTTTTACTTTGGGTTTTTGGTTCATTAGTTTCATCCTTTTACTTGTTTAGCAAAAAATTGTACATCCAAGTAACTATCATATCTTCAGATTTGGTCTTTTCATGCCAATGCACCAATTAGGAGAAGTTATAAAAGAATACTTCATTCTGTAGAGCATATTTACTTTAGCTGCAGAAGTGAAAATAAGATTTAAATATAATGTTATCATACGTGTATAACGGTTTGTCACATAAAATATTAAAGATTTAATAACAAACAAGATTGTCAGAAAGAGAGTTTGACTAAATTACATTTCTTTTGGGAAAAGAAAAAAAAACTAGTTTGCTTTTAGTAACAATAAACTCACCTTACTTTTAAAGCAGACATATTCAATGCATCTTATAGTGGAGTAACTTCCCTTATATCCACTGGTGATGTGCTTACAAATTCCACTCTATAGTCATTTCTCGAGAACAGGGATTTATGTAGAATGCACATATTGAAGAGAAAAAAATATATGTTTAAACTAATAAATGAAAATCCATGTCAGCGGCATCCTCTTCCCAGCCTATGGTTGTAGGAGAGCCAAACACCAGTTTAGGATAAATGAGCATATATGAAGAAAAAAATATTTCCTAAATCTAAATATTGTTTAGTGAAGAAATTTTTAGAGAATCTCATAAATAAATAATTTATTAATAATATCATTTCGAAATGAATTTTAGGTGTCTTCGTTGTTGAAATTTCAAACCTTTTTTTTCGTAAATTTATACCACTAGAGTGTCTTGTGATGTTTTATCAAAAATAAAAATAAAAATAGAAATCTCAAACTATATTTGACCATGTAAATGCTTTTCATACTATTAATAAATAAAATTTAGGATAATTTTGGCATATATGAAAAAGAAATTATTTACTAAATCTTAAACCTATTAATAGAGAAAAAATTTAAATTCCCATTGGTCAAGTAATTTAGGATAAAACAAGCATAAACATAGATAATTTCCTATTAACTAATCTTTCACTAGAAAGTTTTAAGAAATAAATATTTTAACCTTTTTTACACTTTAGGGGATCCCAATAAACTACTAGGGGTTGTTTGATGTGAAGGATAACACCAAATAGTCATGATATAAAATTATAGTGCCACTTATTTTGTTGTTTAATTGGCAAGTCCGGGACAACTTATCCTTGGATTAATAAGACTCACATCACATATCATAGTCAATCCAGCTCAACATATTATGTTATATTTCGTAAATCAAATTGTATAAGATCACTCGTCACACTAGTATATATACACCTGAGCTTTCTTTTTCTCTCTAGCAAAAATATCTATTAAACTTGAAACACTCTCTAACTAATTTCTCCATAATTCATCTCGGAAAATTCAGTTGTGAGCTGCAATTCAGGTGAATTGCTTGAAAAAAAACTCAATCATTTCGATTTGATCATCGATTTCGTTAGAATTCATCACGTAGAATCCACTTGTGAATTGTGATCACCTTCCATTTTATTAAGCTGTAACCTGATTTTTATTGTTAAATCATCTGAACTTTCTCGTTTAAATGTTTAAAAATGTGAAAAAGGAAAACATTGTTTTTCCTACTCGTTTTAAACAAATGTTTTTAGTAATGATTTTGATTGTTTTTTTGTTGTTGTTGTTGTTGTTGTTAGTGTTAGCAATGGTTTCAAAATTAGTAAATCTACCTGAATGGGATTTATTTATTTTTGACCTTCAATATTTTTGGTGTTCTGTTTGACGGTATTTTCCATAATTGACTTTTCAGGTGGAGAGAGAGATTCGCTCTTTTTAATATTTTTTTTCAGATTTTCATAATATATTCTAATTATTTTATGTACATTTTTTTATTTGATTTTTGAAGTGGGAGATTTTAGCATTGGTAGAGCTGGATAGCTATTATTCGTTGTTGGAGGACTGCATCTGAAATAGTTGGAAATGGTAAAGTTTTCGACTTGAATTATTTCAACAATTATGTAAATTTTGTTTCAACAATAATATTTTAAACTTTTGTAAGAATACTCTTGCTTTGATCTATGTTATTTTATCAATCTTGGATGTGCACTTTGATCTTTTTCTTTCTGGTACATATAAGATTAATTTTCTTCTCCCTTTCTTTCTAATGACTAAAGAAAGTAAATCATCACATCAAATTTGGTACGCGAGGACATGTTGTTATTACATAGAAAGGTATAATTTATATGCAATTACATCTCCTCTCATGTCAAATTTCGCGTGATGATTTCCTTTCTTCAGACACTAAAAAGAAAGGGAAAAAAATTATTGATGACGAACTTAACATGGAAGAGTTGGTCAAAACTATAATTAATGAAGATGATAAGGGGAAATTAATAAAGAAAGATAAAAAATTTCACATGGGCAGATTCATCAGAAAAAAGTAAATGAAATAACCTAATGGAATAATCTTTTTTATTTATTTTTTGATTGTTTTAGTTTAACCCTATCGCTTATACATATGCGAAGAATCATAATCTCATAAGAGAAGGTTGAAATAGTCATTTATAACTTTCTAAGTAGGTCTAGAGTTTTTATGTTAAATGTTACCAACTTGTATATGAAGTATTATTTCTCAAGATAGCTCATAAATACGACATAGTTAAAAGTGGCATGAGAATTGAGAGGGTGGGGGATGACATATGTTAAGGTAGTGATTGATGGATAAATTTGATTTTAAATTTTATAGTACTTCTCATATTAGCGTCTTTAAGAATCACAGTCATCTATGAGGGAAAAATAGGGTTCTCAAACTGTTTTGCTTATATGTATCATAATTGATGTACGTTATTGTATGTGAAGGAAGTAAATAGTAGACATTCCCTCTCGACTATGTTTGGTGAATACTTTTATCTCCATTGCAAGCATATGTATCTCCATGTACAATTGAAGTACAAAATATTTTCCAAAATAACATGAAATTTTGAGTGAAGGGTCAAAAACACATCTAAAGTATACATTTTTTTGTGTTTCAAACCTGAACTATCAGACGTGCGATTTTCCTGCCTGAACTATCACCAACAATTATTGAAACACACACCAACTATTAATTATTCAATTTTACTGCCTGAATGATGGTGATTCAGGTACAAAAAATGTATAATTAATATTTGATGTGTGTTTTGATAAATAGTTGGTGATAGTTTAGGTAAAAAACTCACACACAACCTAAGAGTTGATATATGAAACTCAGGAAAAAGAGAGAGAGGATATTTTAGGTATATTTTTAACTATAAACTCTGAAACATTTCAGCCTTTATATATATGCCTTCTCCCAGAAAAGATTTTGGTGAAACTCGAATAGCTTTAATAATCTCTTTTCCACTCTTCAACAACTGTTTTATGATCTTTCCAGTCTTTCAAGAATAAGGGCCCTGAGATGCTAAATGATGTTGATGCTCTAGCTGATGGAGAGAATGGTAGAGGGACTTATGTTGAGATCGAAAAGAAACGTGCTATGGATGATTCAGAAAGAGAGTTATTCTCTAATAAGAAACAAGTCATGCAGTATGTAAGTGATAAACCAATTTCAACAGATGCATGCGTGAACATATCCAACACCAATAGCATAAATTCTACATCTCTCAAACTTGGAAAAGAAAAACGAAAGGTCATTTTGATGGGGGACAACTCTGGAAAGGGAAAAAACCCCATGAATCATGATAAAGATATTGGTGTTGGCTTCAAGAAGAAAGTGCAGAACACTTTCCCTACCCATGTAAAAAGTTTATTGTCAAGTGGTTTACTTGAAGGAGTGCCCGTGAAATATAGCTCAATGTCATTGGATGTAAGTTTTGATTCTTGAATTCTTCTTTGAGATTTCGAGATTTTTGGTTCTAATTAAGTATGTTTTTTTATGGTGCAGAAATCTCTTATAGGAGTTATTGAAGGGAATGGTTACCTATGTAGCTGCGATAAGTGCAAGTTATCCGAGGCAAGATTTTCTTTTACTCTTCTACTATTTCTTCTTGCGAATTTTCTCTATGTCTAATGGGGCATTATGTGTTATGTAGAAGAAGAAGTATCTAAGTGCTTCGGAATTTGAGAGGCACGCTGGTTGCAAGAGCGGTCATGCTAACAGTCATATTTACTATATTAATGGGAAGACAATTCATGTTGTTGTCCAAAAGTTGAAGAAGACCCCTCCGGAAATGCTCTTTGAAGTAATTCAAATATTTGTTGGTTGTCCAATCAACCAAAAAAAAAATTCAAAATTTAAATGGTAAATACTTTGTTTCTCCATGAATGCAGCCTTATAGTCATAATCTTTTGTTATTTATCTGTATTCTAACAAACTCATTTGTTGGTCTTGTATCCAGAGTACTTACAAAGTGCTAAAGAATTTCATCTTGCAAAAAATGAAGCGGCAAAACCATTGTGATATGCTTATTGATCAAAGAAGGGGCAGCTCAACGATTAGTCAGTGAACTAAAGAGAAATTTTAATTGGAGGTCTTAAAACTGTGTGCTCTGATTTTTCAACTACAAACCCATTTTTTATTTTGTAGACAACTCTAGCAGATGGTGTTGTGTTTTTATTAGATTTTCATTCTCGTGACCGTTAAACATGCTATTTGGAGCTCTTTTTTTTCTTTTTTATAAAATGAATTTTGTAATGTAGCTTTTGAACATTATTCTTTCTGAAGTTCCTAATTTTTGTGATAATAATTGTTTTGGCTACAAATGAGTGAGTAGGGCAGATATTTGTTGATAGTATGGTTATAGCTCTATATGGTATACATTATGGCTCAAAATATCATTAGATCTAATCATAGAGATCTAATGAAACATTGATGGAATGTTTAATCTATGTCTGTGTTGGTGGAAAGTGAAAGTATTTGGTGAAATAATTAATGAGTGGAAGAAGATATGTTATTGAAACGTCAAGCTGTACCAAATCGAGCAAAAATTGATCTGCTTACTCAATTCAATTTCTTGATTTTTAACTTTATATTATCGAAATATAGTAATGAAGATATAATTATGTCAAACCTTTGTAAATGAAGCTTCAAAAACTTTAAAATTGTATTTGATTAACATATATATAGTAAATACTCTCTCATTTTCATCCAATATTGAATAGTTTAAATATGTAGACATTGTCCAATTGTTTATAGGATCTACATTTAAAAAAAGGAAATACAATAGTAGGCGGAAGGTATCTCATAAAATTGGTTGAGGTGTACGTAAGTTTATTTAGACATTTAGGAAGAATGTGAGGGTAGCCTAATTTCCCAAGAAATGGAACAAAGCTATGTTACTAAATTTTAAAAGAGAATTTATATGTCTAGACTTGGTCGAGCCTTGAGTGTTATTTTCATGAAATATAGTCAAGATATCTTTTTTAGCCCATATTGAACCCCCCCCCCCCAATTAATTCAGATTGTGCACGCACTAGAGGGCTCATTTCGGGGTGACACATCCAACAATATTTCTTTGTTCCCTAGGTACGAACATGAGACTTCTGATTAAGAGTGAGGTCTCACCACTGCACCATAATTCATGTTGATTATATATTGCCAAGTTTTCATTTACATAAAATATAATCCAAAATTAGCGACAAGCAACAAAAAGAAATTTCAAAAAAATGATGCAATTATAAACATGTATATATAATGTTTTAACAACATGATTTCGTTGTTAGGGAAAAGCCAATGGAGAAAGAATTGGGGTCAGAAAACTTTTGGTAGTAACTTGGAATTTCCTAACCTAGTCCAGATTTGGATAAAATCGAAGTCAGTAAAGTCTAGGGAAATCTGGTAACAACTGGGTTATTTAATTATAATTTTGATTTCATGAATAGATAGCTAAGACGTTAAGGAACCCGTACGACTTTACGGAATGGAATTCGAGCAAGTAGAACTCCTAAAAATGAGGTTAGTGTGAACGGGTGGTTTTTGAATATCAAGGGTTGAAGGTGTGTTGTGAAATGGGGGCTTGGAATTAGAATTCCAGCATTTTGTCTCCGTGCATGCCGCTGTAGCGCGATGGCTGCCGCTGTAGCTGGATGGGTCCCGCTGTAGCGGGACAAACGCGACTTAAGTCAGAAATAAAATCCCAAAAATGTTTTATTCTTCACTTTTCGACTTTGAGAGCTAAGAAACGACCCTAGGGGTTTTCTTGATAGTTTTCCACCATTCTTGAGGCTAAAGGTAAGGTTTTCACTCCCAAATCCATTTTTCGATCCGTAGAACGTATTCTAATGGGTAATTATCGATGGGGGAGTATTTTGATCTAGAATCTATGGTGGAAACAACAATATTTTGGATACTTGGGATCATGTGTATGATCTGTGGTTGTTAGAATTGTTAGTAATTTGGGTAATTAGTGATTATTTATTGATTCCCGTGTTATTATGATTGTTTGTAGACCAAGAACAAGCGGAACGAATCCAGAAAGGGAAGGATCAAGTTTGTTAGGGTTTCAAACTTGTTTCGGGGTAGGTGATGGTTGTGATTCTATGATTGTGTGATGTATGTTTGTCTTGCTTCATTATGAAACATGTATGTATGCAGATGTTGCATTATTCGTCACACTTGTTCTAAATGAGGATATATAATTGATGAATGTCATGAATCATGACTTGATTGTATGACTATGAGAATGTACGTTGTGATTTTGATTGTGGCTTGTTGAATGGATCGGGTGTTGCGTTTCGACACACTAACTTGGATGGGTTGCCATGTTCCGGCATAATTATGGGATCGGTTACCATATTTCGGCATAATCTTTGGATCGGGTACCACGTTTCGGTATGCTAACTGTTTGGGTTCGGGTTCCATGAGAGGACCAATGACTTGTCATAATTGTGTATCTTGAGAAATGTGAAGTTGTTTGTTGTTCGTAAATGTTGATAATATTTTATATGTTCGATATATGCATGTGATTATATTGTTGTATTGATTTATGCATGTTGGACTTAGTGGGATAGCCTTGTGATCCTACTAGTACACGGTGGTTGTGTACTGATATTGCACTTGCTCTTTCTTTATTGAGTATAGGGCATCTTCAAGCGGCTATTGAGAGACCTTGTTTAGAAGATCAGTGATCGTCGTTCGAATTCAAGGGTGAGCCAGTTCTTCCAAGTTGCCATGAGTTCTCCTTTTGCTATGTCCACATTTCGAACTTAGACTTTCTAGTTAGTTGATTAGTTCATTAGTTGGGGTTGTATCCCTTCTTGTTTAGAGTTGTTGAACTTTAGATGTTTTGGTTCATTGACTTTCAGGTTCTAGGTGTAATTTCTGCATTGTTTAGTTGTTAGATATTTTGAAAGTTTATGGGAACTTCAGTTTTTAGCTATTGTTCCTGTTTTCGTATCCTTAAATGCTTTAGATTTTGGTTTAGTTGCTTTGTTTGGGTTGTAGTAGTGGTTCTCCTACCGGAGGGTTAGTATGGGTGCCAATCACAATGGTCTGGGTCGTGAAAATTGTAGTAATACTTATATAAATAGTGTATACTACTACTAGTATATACATGTTTAATTATAAATGAGAGATGTATATACATCTATATATATATAAATATTGGTGACCACGTTAATACTTTTCACACTCTCCATAAATAATAATTAACTCTCAAACATAGTGTGAACAATCAATTTAGGAAATGTTGGCATATTTGGAAAAAAAAATATTTAATAAATCTTAAAACTATTAGTGGAGAAAAATTCAAATTCTTAAAATAAGCGTGAACAAGTAGTTTAGGACAAAACAAGCATATATATGGATAGTATTCTATTAACTAATCTTTGACTAGAAAGTTTAAAAAATAAATATGTTTACATTTTTTCCATTTTAGGAGATCCCAATAAACTACTATTAAATTATAAAATCTCAATTTAGAACAAAGTCAATCCAACTCGACATAACATATTATATTTTGTAGACTCTCCAACTGATTTCACTAGAATTCATCTCAAAGAATTCACTGGTGAGCTGCAATTGAGGTGAACTGCTGGCAAAAAAAAAACTCTATCGATTTTACTTGTTCATCGATTTCATCAAAATTCATCACGTAGAATTCACTTGCGATCATCTTCCATTTCTAACAAATGCATGATCTACTTATAACTACCTGAACTTGTTTTTTATTGTTAAATCATATGAACTTTCTCGTTTAAAGGTTTTAAAATGAGAAAAAGGAAAACAACTTTTTTTGTTTATTTACTCATTTTAAACAAATGATTTCAGTGATGATTTTGAATTTTTTATTGTTTTGTTGTTAATGTTAGGGATGATTTAGAAACAGTAAATCTACCTGAATGAATTTTTTATTTTTTTTTACCTTCAATATTTTTGGTGCTCTGTTTGGTGGTATTTCCCATAATTGATTGTTTAGGTGGAGAGTGAGATTTTCTCTTTTTAATTTTTTTTTAAAAGTCTCATAATATGTTCTAATTATTTTATGTACATTTTTTCCTTTGAATTTTGAAGTGAGAGATTTTAGCATTGGTAGAGCTCAATAGCGCTTATTCGTTGTTGGAGGACTACATCTAAAATACTTGAAAATGGTAAAGTTTTCAAGTTCAATTATTCCAACAATTATGTAATTTTTGTTTCAGCGGCAATATGTTAAATTTTTTTTAAGAATACTCTTTCTTTGAGCTATCTTATGTTTTCAATCTCGAATGTGCTCTTTGATCTTTTGCTTTGTGGTATAAGATTAACTTTCCTGTCCCTTTCTTTCTAATGACTAAAGAAAGTGAATCATCACATAAGATTTGGTACTATGCAAGGAGATGCCATTGCATAAACATGATACACAAATTAAATGTATCATTTTTATGCAATAACATATCCTCACATTCCGAATTTCATGTGATGGTTTTCTTTCTTCAGACACTAAGAAAAAAGAGAGAAAACTTATTCATGACGAACCTAACTTGGAAGAGCTGGTCAAAACCATAATTAATAAAGATGATAAGGGAAAATTAATAAAGGAACATTGGTAGATTCATCAGAAAAAAGTAAATGAAATATCCTAATGAAATAATCTTTTCTTATTTATTTTTTGATTGTTTTAGTTGAACTCTGTCATTTATACATATGCGAAGAATCTTAATCTCATACGAAAATGTTGGAATAATCATTTATATCTATCTAAGTAGGTATATAGTTTTTAAGTTAAATGTTACTAACTTATATATCAAATATTATTTCTCAAGATAGCTCATAAATACGGCATACTTAAAAACGGTATGAGAATTGAGGGGGTGGGGGATGACATATGTTAAGGTAGTGATTGATGGGGAAATTTGATTTTCGCTTTTATACTTCTTCCAATATTCATAGATTTTTATCCTGATATTAGCATCTTTAAGTATTAGAGTCATCTATGAGAGAAAAATAAGATTCTCAGAAAGTTTTGCTTATTATACGCATCTTGATTGATCTACTGTTATTGTATGTGGAGGAAGTATATAGTAGACGTTCTCTCTCAACTATGTTTGGTGAAGAATTTTATCTCCATTGCAAGCATATGTATATCTCCATACACAATTGAAGTAGAAAACGTTTTCCCAAATAACATGAAAGTTTGAGTGGAGGGTAAAAACACATCAAAAGTATTTCATTTTTTGTGTTTCAAACTTGAACTATCATATGTGTGATTTTCCTGAACTATTACCAACTATTATTGAGACACACAACAACTATTAATTATTCACTTTTACTGCCTGAATGATGGTGATATTTCAAGTACGAAAAATGAATAATTAATATTTGATGTGTGTGTTCATAAGTAGTTGATGATAGTTTAGGTAGAAAACTCACACACGGCCTGATAGATGATATATGAAACTCAGAAAAAAAGAGAGGATATTTTTGGTTTATTTTAAACTATTAACTCTGACAAATTTCTACCTTTATATGCCTTCTCCAAGAAAAGATTTTGGTGAAACTCAAAATAGCCTTAATAATCTCTTTTCCACTCTTCAACAATTGTTTTATGATCTTTCCAGTCTTTCGAAAATAAGGGCCCTAAGATGCTAAATGATGTTGATGCTCTAGCTGATGAAGAGAAGGGTAGAGGGACTTATGTGGAGATAAAAAAGAAACGTGTTATGGATGCTTCAGAAAGAGAGTTATTCTCTAATAAGAAACAAGTCATGCAGTATGTTAGTGATAAACCAATTTCAACAAATGCATGCGTGAACATATCCAACACATATAGCATAAATGCTACATCTCTCGAACATGGAATAGGAAAAGTCATTTCTATGGGGGACAACTCTGGAAAGGGAAAAAAACCCCGTGAATCATGATAAGGATATCGGTGGTGACTCCAAGAAGAAATTGCAAAACACTTACCCTATGAATGTAAAATTTTTATTGTCAAGTGGTTTACTTGATGGAGTGCCCGTGAAGTATATCTCAATGTCATTGGAGGTAAGTTTTGATTCTCGAATTCTTCTTGAGGTTTCAATATTTTTTGTTCTAAGTATGTTTTTTATGCTACAGAAATCTCTTATAGAAGTTACTAAAGGGAATGGTTACCTATGTAGCTGCCATAACTACAAGTTATCCGAGGCAAGATTTTCGTTTACTCTTCTACTATTTGTTCTCGCGAATTTTCTTCATGTCTAATGGGGCATTATATGTCTTATGTAGAAGAAGATTCTTCGAAGTGCTACGGAATTTGAGAGGCATGCTGGTTGCAAGAGCCACCATGCTAACAATTTTATTTACTTTGTTAGCGGGAGGACAATTCATGCTGTTGTTCAAAAGTTTAAGAAGACCCCTCGGAAAATGCTTTTTGAAGTAATTCAAAAAATCGTTGGTTCTCCAATCAATCCAAAAAAATTCAAACCTTCAATGGTGAATACTTTGTTTTTCCTTGAATGCACCCTTATATATAGTCATAATCTTTTGTTTTTTATTTGTATTCTAACAAACTCATTTCTTTATCTTGTATCCAGAGTACTTACAAAGTGCTAGAGAATATCTTCTTGCAAAAAATGAAGCAACAAAACCATTTTGATCTGCTGATCGATCTTGTGCTGCTGGTCAAGGAAGGGGCAGGTGAACGCATAGTTAGTAAACTAAAGTCAAATTTTAAATAGAGGTCTTAAAAGTCAGTGCTCTTATTTTGAAACTACAAACCGGTTTTTTTTTTAGAGACAACTCTAGCAAATGGTGCTGTGTTTTTATTAGATTTTCATGCCTGTCACCGCTAAACATGCTATTTGAAGCTCTTTTTATCTCTTTTATAAAATGAACTTCGTATTTTGGCTTTTTAACATGATGTCTTCCTGAAGTTATTGATTTTTGTGATATTAATTGTTTTGGTTACAAATGAGTGACTAGGGCAGATAGTTGTTGATAGTGTGGTTATAGCTCTATAAGCTATACATTATGGATGTATTATGGCTTAAAACGTCATTAGATCTAATCATGGAGATCTAATCAAATATTGGCAAGAAAAGTTAGTCGATATCTATATTGGTGAAAAATGAAATTGAAATAGTTAATGAGCGGAGGAAGATATTTTATTGAATAGTCGAGATGTGCCAAATCGAGTAAAAATTGATTTGCTTACTCAACTCAATTTCGTGATTTTGAACTTTATATTATGGAAACATAGTAATAAAGATTTAATTCTGTCAAACCTCTGTAAATGAAGCTTCAAAAACTTTTAAATTGTATTTGATTAACTAATATATCGTAAATACTATCTCATTTTCATCCCTTGTGTAGTTTAAATTTGTAGACAATGTCCAATTGTTGATAGGATCTGAATGAAAAAGGGAAATACAATAGTGGGTATAGAAGATATCTCGTAAAATAGGTTGAAGTGTACGTAAGTTGATTTCGACATCATTATTATAATTTTGATACCGATAATCTTTTAGGAAGAATCCGAGAGTAGCCTAATGATTAAAGGATAAGGATACTATCAACAGAGTATGATTTTGCAATAAATTATAGGGAAAAAGGACGAATTTACCCCCGAACTTTGATAAATGGTACGTCTATACCCTCCGTTATACTTTGCGTCCACATAAGCCCCTGCCGTCCAATTATCGGTACACACATGCCCCTCTCACTAACGGACCCCTCATTCTGTACACGTGTCTTAATCCTAACCAACTACCCGTTTGACCATTATTTTAACCCATAAACTAACAACCCGCCCCATAAACCCAATAACCCACCCGATTCCCTCTAAAATTTCCTAAGTCAATTAAAAGACCCAAAACTAACAACCTGATATTTGTTGACCTAACCCAAAAATTGAAATCCGAAATAACCTATCAAACTATCTGGTCATAATATTGCATCCCCATTAGGTCAAAATGTAACCCAAACCTATACATACAAACTCAATTTTGGAGATTGGAGATATTGTAAATTTGAAAAAGAAAAGAAAAGAAAAGGACTTAGTGCAGAGCACTGAATATTTAGAGCTCTCCCAATTGATTTCCAGTTTCTTTTGTGAAACTTCAAATGCGCTTTCTTTCATGGCGTAAAGCCAAACACTTGACTGTTATTAAGCCCAAATGTCGAATCTGTTGTTCTTCAACAGCCACTTTTCCCGCAGTCTTTCAAGACAAAATTCACATTACTCGAAAAGAATTGTCTAAATTGCTACACCAACGCCCACCTAAATCTCAACTGAAGCAAATACATGCCCAAATACTCACACAAGAACTCTCATCAACTGCTTCTTTAGTTAATTCTCTGATTCACTGTTATCTGCATATCAAGGAAGTTACCTCAGCAAGATTTTTGTTTCTTCACTATCCTCTGCCTTCACCCCCGATTCTAATATGGAATCTGATGATCAGAGGATACTGCAAACTCCAAAATTCTTCAGAAAGTTTCTGTCTTTTTCGCCAACTCTTGAATTTAGACCACCCCATTCGGGTTTTTCCGGACGAGTACACGTTCACTTTTATTGTTACGTCATGTGCCCATCAAAAATCAATTGTACATGGAAAAATTGTTCATGGGTTGGTGGTGAGAAATGGGCTTGAATCAAACTTATATGTGGGCAGTTCGTTGATTAGTATGTATTCGGTTTTCAAGATTACAGATGATGCATACAAAGTGTTTGATAGAATAAGTGAAAGAGATGTGTTCTCTTGGGCTAGTTGTTATGTGGGCATGCAAATAATGGTGAGATGTATCAAGCTTGTAAAATCTTTTATAAGATGCCAGTGCGAAATGATGTTTCTTGGACTGTTATTATATCTGGTTTTGCTGGAAATTGAAGGTATATGGATGTACTTTTCTATTTGAATGAAATGTTAGGCTCCGTTGTGGATAAGGTACTTAGGAAATTTTTAGAGGGAATTGGGTGGGTTATTGGGTTTATGGGGCGGGTTGTTAGTTTATGGGTTAAAAGAATGGTCAAACGGGTAGTTGATTAGGATTAAGACACGTGTACAGAATGAGGGGTCCGTTAGTGAAAGGGGCATGTGTGTACCGATAATTGGACGGCAGGGGCTTATGTGGACGCAAAGTATAACGGAGGGCATAAACGTACCATTTATCAAAGTTCGGGGGTAAATTCGTCCTTTATCCCTAAATTATATTTGGACATTCAAATTAATTCTCTTCTAATTCTTTATCATTATTTGATTCAAATTATCATACTTAATCTCTGCTAATTCTTTATCATTATTTGATTCATTCATTGGTGCTCACTACTAGATATAATCCAACAACAATAACAGCAGCTCCCACAACCCTACATTAATTAAAATCAGCAAAAAATAATTAAATTAGAATAACTAAACTTTGTACTAATATAATTGAAAACTCTAATTAAAAAAATAATAATAATCAAAAATCATTTTTTATCGCTAATAGGAAAAATATATTGTTAATCTTATTTAACGATGGATTATTCTAACAAAAAAATTATTAGCGCTAGTGATTCAACAATATCTTATCGAATGATTTTATATAGTTGCTTCATGTTTTTGTAGCGATTGGCATTCTTGAATTAAAGATTAAAAATTTGACTAAAAACACAAGTTCACATTTAGAATCAACAAACTCGCTTTACTAGAAAATTACACATAGTCAAAGGATGATATAGTGGAGTAACTTCCACTATATCCACTGGTGATGTGTTAACAAGTTTCACTCTAAAATTATTTCTCGAAAACAAAGAACTATGTGAAATGCACATATTGAAGAGAAAAAAAAAATATATTCAATTAAACTAATGAACGATTAGCATATTTGAGTTACACTACAAGTATATGGTTGTAGGAGAGCCCAACACTACTTTAGGATAAATGAGCATATATGAAAGAAAAAAATTATTTAAAAAATCTAAAAATTGTTAAGTGAAGAAAATTTAAAAATATGAAGCCAAACATAACAAGCAATTTAAGATAAAATGAGCATATATGAAGGAAAAAAAACTAAATCTTTAAAAACTTAATGAAGAAAAATTGAATTTGAATGTAAATTTTAAAAATAAGTGTAATCAAATAATTTAGGACAAAATAAGTATATATATGAATAACTTTATTCTTACTAATCTTTGACTATAATATTTAATAATCAAAGTGTAAGTTTTGATATGTGTCATGCATTTGCTGATTTGGTGTGAGTATCAGACGCACATACTTTTTTTAATCAAAATATTGTTACATTGTTAGAACCTTAAGCCTTTTATGTTTAAATTCCATTTATTTATTTGTGTGATTCTCTAATAATTAATAATCTATTAATAATATCATTTCAAAATCAAGTTTAGGTGTCTCCATTATTGAAATCTCAAACTTTTTATTTCGCAAATTTATACCAGTAGACAGTTTTTTGCGAAGTTTTATTAAAAATAAAAATAAAAAATAGAAATCTCAAAATATTTGACCATGTAAATGCTTTTCATACTATTAATAAATAAAATTTAAATTCTCAAATAAGTGTGATCAAGCAATTTAGGATAATTTTGACATGTATGAAAATGAAATCATTTACTAAATCTTAAAATTATTAATGGAGAAAAAATTCAAATTCCCATTGGTCAAGTAATTTAGGATAAAACAAGGATAAACATGGATAATTTCCTATTAACTAATATTTGACTAGAAAGTTCTAAAAAATAAATATTTTTACATTTCTTTTCCATTCTAGCGGATCCCAATAAACTATTAAGGGTCGTTTGATGTGAAGGATAACACCAAATAGTTATGGGATTAAATTATGGTGCCACTTATTTTGTTGTTTGATTGGGAAGTTTGAGATAACTTATCATGAGTTTAATAAGACTCACATGACATAACCTAGTCAATCCAACTCAACATATTATATTTCGTAAATCATGTTGTATAGGATCACTCGTCAACTGGTGTATATATACACCTCTGGGCCCTCTCTTTCTCTCTAGCAAGAAAAAACCATTAAACTTGAAACACTCTCTAACTAATTTCGCCGGAATTCATCTCGGAAAATTCACTGGCGAGCTGCAATTGAGGTGAATTGCTTGAAAAAATAAAACTAAATCATTTTGCTTCGTTCATCGATTTTGTTAGAATTCATCATGTAGAATTCACTTGTGAATTGTGATCATCTTCCATTTTACTAAGCTGCAACCTGATTTTTTATTGTTAAATCATATGAACTTTCTCGTTTAAATGTTTAAAAATGAGAAAAAGGAAAACAATTTTTTTTATTACTCATTTTAAACAAATTATTTTAGTGATGATTTTGATTATTTTTTGTTGTTGTTGTTGTTGTTAATCTTAGCAATAATTTAGAAATTAGTAAATCTATCTTAATGGGATTTATTTTATTTATTTATTTTTTACCTTCAATATTTTTGGTGTTTTGTCTTGCGGTATTTTCCATAATTGACTTTTCAGGTGGAGATAGAGATTTTCTCTTTTTAATTATTTTTTTCAGATTCTCATAATATGTTCTAAATATTTTATGTACATTTTTTCTTTGATTTTGAAGTGGGAGATTTTAACATTGGTAGAGCTCGATAGCTATTATTCATTATTGGAGGACTGCTTCTGAAATACTTGGAAATGGTAAAGTTTTTGACTTAGAATTATTTTCAACAATTATGTAAATTTTGTTTTAGCAACAATATTTTAAAATTTTGTAAGAGTACCCTTACAAAATTATTTTATGTACATAATATTTTATTTTTTCAATCTCGAATGTGCTTTTTGATCTTTTTCTATGTGGTATGAGATTAACTTTCCTCTCCCTTTCTTTCTAATGACTAAAAAAAGTGAATCATCACATAAAATTTAGTACTATGAAAGGAGATGTTGTTGTTGCATAGAAAATGCCTTTGACAACTCTATCACCTTTACCCAACATACACAAATTAAATGTATCATTTTTATGCAATGACATCTCCTCGCATTCCGAATTTCATGTGATGATTTTCTTTCTTCAAACACTAAGAAGAAAGAGAGAAAAATTATTGGTGATGAACCTAACTTAGAATAGTTGATCAAAACCGTAATTAATGAAGATGATAAGGAAAAATTAATAAAGGAACATTGGCAGATTCATCAGAAAAAAGTAAATGAAATATCCTAATGGAGTAATTCTTTATTATTTATTTTTTGATTGTTTGGGTTTAACTTTGTCATTTATACATATGCAAAGAATCTTAATCTCATAAGAGAAGGTTGGTATAATCATTTATATCTTTCTAAGAAGGTATAGAGCTTTTAAGTTAAATGTTACTAACTTGCATATGAAATATTATTTCTCAAAATAGCTCATAAATGTGACATTGTTTAAAGCGACATGAGAATTGAGGGGGTGGGGAATAACATATGTTAAAGTAGTGATTGATGGAGAAATTTGATTTTTGTTTTTATAGTTCATCCAATATTCTTAAAGTTTTACGCTAATATTAGCGTCTTTAAGAATCAGAGTAATTTGTGAGAGAAAAATAAGGTTCTCAGAAAGTTTTGCTTACTATACACATAGCAATTGCTCTACCATTATTGTATGTGGAGGAAGTAAATAGTAGACATTCCCTCTCGACTATGTTTGGTGAATACTTTTATCTCCATTGCAAGCATATGTATCTCCATGTACAATTGAAGTACAAAATATTTTCCAAAATAACATGAAATTTTAAGTGAAGGGTTAAAAACACATCTAAAGTATACATTTTTTTGTGTTTCAAACCTGAACTATCATACGTGTGATTTTCCTGCCTGAACTATCACAAACAATTATTGAAACACACACCAACTATTAATTATTCAATTTTACTGCCTGAATGATGGTGATTCAGGTACAAAAAATGTATAATTAATATTTGATGTGTGTTTTGATAAATAGTTGGTGATAGTTTAGGTAAAAAACTCACACACAACCTAAGAGTTGATATATGAAACTCAGGAAAAAAAGAGAGAGAGGATATTTTAGGTTTATTTTTAACTATAAACTCTGAAACATTTCAGCCTTTATATATATGCCTTCTCCCAGAAAAGATATTGGTGAAACTCGAATAGCTTTAATAATCTCTTTTCCACTCTTCAACAACTGTTTTATGATCTTTCCAGTCTTTCAAGAATAGGGGCCCTGAGATGCTAAATGATGTTGATGCTCTAGCTGATGGAGAGAATGGTAGAGGGACTTATGTTGAGATCGAAAAGAAACGTGCTATGGATGATTCAGAAAGAGAGTTATTCTCTAATAAAAACAAGTCGTGAAGTATGTAAGTGATAAACCAATTTCAACAGATGCATGTGTGAACATATCCAACACCAATAGCATAAATGCTACATCTCTCGAACTTGGAAAAGAAAACCGAAAGGTCAGTTTGATGGGGGACAACTCTGGAAAGGGAAAAAAACCCGTGAATCATGATAAGGATATTGGTGTTGGCTCCAAGAAGAAAGTGCAGAACACTTTCCCTACCCATGTAAAATGTTTATTTTCAAGTGGTTTACTTGAAGGAGTGCCCGTGAAATATAGCTCAATGTCATTGGAGGTAAGTTTTTATTCTCCAATTCTTCTTTGAGATTTTGAGATTTTTGGTTCTAATTAAGTATGTTTTTTCATGGTGCAGAAATCTCTTATAGGAGTTATTGAAAGGAATGGTTACCTAATATTAGCGTCTTTAAGAATCAGAGTCATTTGTGAGAGAAAAACAAGGTTCTCAGAAAGTTTTGCTTACTATACACATAGCAATTGATCTACCATTATTGTATGTGGAGGAAGTAAATAGTAGACATTCCCGCTCGACTATGTTTGGTGAATACTTTTATCTCCATTGCAAGCATATGTATCTCCATGTACAATTGAAGTACAAAATATTTTCCAAAATAACAAGAAATTTTGAGTGAAGGGTCAAAAACACATCTAAAGTATACATTTTTTTGTGTTTCAAACCTGAACTATCATACGTGTGATTTTCCTGCCTGAACTATCACCAACAATTATTGAAACACACACCAACTATTAATTATTCAATTTTACTGCCTGAATGATGGTGATTCAGGTACAAAAAATGTATAATTAATATTTGATGTGTGTTTTGATAAATAGTTGGTGATAGTTTAGGTAAAAAACTCACACACAACCTAAGAGTTGATATATGAAACTCAGGAAAAAGAGAGAGAGGATATTTTAGGTTTATTTTTAACTATAAACTCTGAAACATTTCAGCCTTTATATATATGCCTTCTCCCAGAAAAGATTTTGGTGAAACTCGAATAGCTTTAATAATCTCTTTTCCACTCTTCAACAACTGTTTTATGATCTTTCCAGTCTTTCAAGAATAGGGGCCCTGAGATGCTAAATGATGTTGATGCTCTAGCTGATGGAGAGAATGGTTGAGGGACTTATGTTGAGATCGAAAAGAAACGTGCTATGGATGATTCAGAAAGAGAGTTATTCTCTAATAAAAACAAGTCGTGAAATATGTAAGTGATAAACCAATTTCAACAGATGCATGTGTGAACATATCCAACACCAATAGCATAAATGCTACATCTCTCGAACTTGGAAAAGAAAACCGAAAGGTCATTTTGATGGGGGACAACTCTGGAAAGGGAAAAAAACCCGTGAATCATGATAAGGATATTGGTGTTGGCTCCAAGAAGAAAGTGCAGAACACTTTCCCTACCCATGTAAAAAGTTTATTGTCAAGTGGTTTACTTGAAGGAGTGCCCGTGAAATATAGCTCAATGTCAT
>JAJOOI010001037.1:0-83184 GCA_029582585.1 Solanum bukasovii | reverse complement strand
ATAACATAAAGGATATCATCAATATTACAAGTATAGTCTTCAACACAACATAATGCATACTCCAATCTTCACAAACATACTTCACATGCATAATTACATGCCAAGATCATATCATCATAATAGAATTATTACATGAGCAATCCTAAGCTAAACTTGTGCAATGTATAGCTAGGATCCCATAATCCTATATACACTAAGTCTCACTTTTAGGCTACCAGGATCATTCATAACATAAGTTCACACCACATATATGCAACCCAAAGTCATACTAGTGCAATGTATTGGTAAGGTCCCATAACCCTACCAATGCCAAGTATCACATTTAGACCACCAACAACATAGATATCTTACGTTTAGTTCATTCATAACCAACATACATAAGTAAAGAAGCATTCATGATCATAACCTGAAACACATAAAGTTAACTTTAACATCCATTCACGATATACATACATAATTCATAAGTATTCATAATATAAGAGGACCTAACCATAACCCCTCTTAAAGTCTACTTGTGCAATGTATGAGTAAAGTCCCATACCCTCACTCATACCAAGTAGTACATCTTAAGGAATCATAATTAGAGTCCATGTTCTTATTTTAAGTCGTATTTACATCATTTTAGGGATAATAACCCTAACCGACATAGACCATGTGAGCTACGTGGAATCCGATGTTCTACTCCCACACCGAAAAGAGAGTGTCCTACTTGCCTAAGGTAGAACGTACATATTATCTTCTAGGTGGATCCACTAGCTAAGACCTATATGGGCACATAGTTAAGGGATATGGAGATTGCTACTAGAAACCTTATACTACTAACGTGAGGGTTTCTATCTCATAAGTCACCGTAATGCAAACCCAACTACTAACGTGAAGGAACCCATCTCATACTCATAATCACTAGGTGCTAAGCATAATTCCCTTTAAAAGTTACTTTAAGTCATTACTTAAGTTCAAGGTTATAAGAGAATGCACTAGGCACTCAAACCAACATTCATCATAATAGCTCAAAGATTCATTAAGTGAGAATATCCTTTCACTTTAGAACCATCAATAAGTGGGTAATCCTTTCACATTATCATTCATAGTGTTTAAGAGAAATAGCCTTTCATTTAACACAACAATACGACCTCAGTCATAATATATCATACATAGCCATGTATAGGGGTATAGGAAAGAAGGGTCTTACATCATTACCACAATACACACAATAACTAACCACCTCCACCTTTCAAGTAGATCAACACGATCATGTACATTCCATGCATATGAGAAATAACCTTTCACTCAACACGACAGATACATTATCATCATAGACACTTCCTTGTCAAGTGTTCATAAGCATGTACATAATACCACAATCACACATAATACACATATATTGCATTTAAGAGTCACATTAAGTCAACACATCTAGCATTCAACATATATAACATAGATACAACCATGACTCAAGTAATACATTTATTTCATGCATAAACTCATGTGATTATATTATAGGTCATGTGGGTGAAGTCTTTGCACAATAATGTCACATACAACTTCAACCTACATAATAGCTTCCTTCCTTAAGCCTAAGCATCCTTAACTTATTCATATTTGCTTTTACCATATAAGCCTTAGGAATCACCTTCATATTGTGAGCCTTACTCTCAAGCCATGCCTCACATTGTAAATCAATTATACCCAACTCCTTAAGGGAAACTTAACTACATACTTCATTCTTACTTAATTATAGACATATGCCATCAATTAAACTAGATCACAATACTACTTCAACCATGATCCATCAGATAAGACCGAATCAAGTTAGTTCATGTCTTCAAGATTCATTCATTAGCAATTCATGTCTAAGCAATCTAATCTAAGGTAATTCACTAAGAAGTTCATCAATCTTAAAGGTTCACATCTAACCTCAATTTGCCTCTTTCATGATATAACCCTTGAATCTCAGGTTAATAAAGAATGTAGGTAGATTCATACTTAGATCATGTAATTACATCATAATCAACTCACATTAAATCAATTGAGTCAACATCTAACCATATTCATAGTGTAGGGAAGAGTCATATCTAGGATTGGGGAAAACTCATGGATTCTTTGGAATTCAAGTTAGAATCATCTAAAATCAGTAGTATATATTATCAATAACAAACATATTTCAATGTAAACATAAATCCATTTTCAAGCTTTCATCATCAATCAAGGCATACCCTAGTTCACAATTTGGGAAGGAGGGGAAATCATGTATCCAAGGGAGATTTTTATCAAATTCCATCAATACTCCATTAATCCAACCATAAATCATCCTAAACAATCATAATAAACCATAATTTAACAATTGAATTAATTTTGGAAGAGGACCCATGACTAGATTTGAAAACCCTAGATTTGGGGAATTTCAAAACATACTTGAAGGGGCTTCTTGGTGAAAGCTAACCAAGAATGAAAAGTATCCATACCTTAAGTGTAGAATCCCATCAAATTAAAATGAAAAAGTCTTCTTCTTGAAGCTCTAGATTGATCCCTTCCTATGTTCTTCAATGGAGTCTAGAGAGAAGATTTTTGGGAGAAGATGGGTCTTCTTTTAATTCCCTAAGAATTGACCTAATTGAAGGAATTCAAGTCTAAAGAGGTTATATACTTCCTAGGGAAGGAATAAAATAATGTGGGGTCAACTTTGGAAAGGAGCTAACGACCCACAAAGTTTAAACTTAAAAGTTTGCACCAAACTCGTCTAAGCTCGCCCTTTGAACCTCATCGCTCGCCAAGGGCACTAGGCGACTCGCCTAATGACCCTTGGCTCGCCCATTTTTCCAGCCTGACAGTGCTTCACTATTTCGGGGACAACTTTTTACTCTGAGATCGAAATTGTGCAAACTTGTTGGCGTTGGAAAGAGGACTCAGAGACCTTTAATTGGATAGGTAATGGTCCACCTAATTCGTTTTGAGCTAATATTTATCATCATTTGAAGTTGACCCTACACTCTAAGTCAAATGAAAACCCTTCATGGACGACTTCACCGTCCGTGTGGGGCTTCACGGACCGTTGTGATCCCCTTGGCCCTTGACCAGTAGCCTAGCTTGCCACCCCTTTCACGACCTTGCTCACCCAATGGACCCTCTTGGCTCGCCCAAATTTCCAGTGAGCTCCAAAAATGGGCAGCTCACTAGGCGATCTTGAGGGGCCAATGGGCGATTCACCAAGATGATTGGCGAGCTCAGGCTTAGTTCGCCCTTTGGTCCAGCACCTAGGCTAGGAGGGAAAGCCCACTAGGCAACCCAAGTACACTTTGGCGCATCGCCAAGTGGTTTGGGCGACCATGCTGCCAATCGCCAACCTATACAAAGAGAATCAAGTTCTCCTTCACCCTTCCTTTATAGTTTAGGCCCTTGCCCGCTTTCTAGGTTTGTCAACCCAATATACCAAGACCTAGGTTAGCCTATAAGGGTATGGGGTGTATAACGTGCCTTGTCGTTCAACCATTAAACCCCTCATTCTAAGCACGGGAAGTCAATAGACAACCTAAAACCAAACACCAAATTCAAAAGTTCCCACGTTAGGCTCTAGTTTCACCTCTTAGTTTCCATTAGACTCTAGCTTGGTCTTACTAATTTTCCGGGTTGTTACACCTACATTTGATAAGAATGTAGGCAAGAGTATGCGTTAGTACATAATGTACTAAATATGATAGCTAGCATAACATCATAAGAGCATAACATAAGTGTTAGCCATCATAAAACATAAGCCATAAGCATAAGAGATAACAACATAGTCACAGGCATAATCTCCAACATAGACATAATATAAGAATTAGTCAACATAAGGCATGGTCCATGAACATAGGAGATACATCATATTCATAGCTTAGTCCATACTTGGACCTTCATATCATAAGAGAAACACTTCATAGTTAGCTTCAAGTCATACTTGTACAGCAATGCATGGATAAGACCCCATAATCTCACCCACACAAAGTACCACCTTATGCCATCATACATACTTACCATCTTCGAAATATCCTTAGCTTATTTTATCATAGATAAGGGAATCTCTCACCTTTAGTCAAACCTATCAAGGAAGGCAACTATAGCAACAATCCAAAGTAGCATACATCATATGACAGAAACACTTCTTAGGTAACCTGAAGTCATACTTGTGCAATGCATGGATAAGACCCCATAATCCCATCCATACTAAGTACCACTTTAGGTCATCACGATCCTACTTCTTGGTTGGGGACTAGTCCCTCTCTTGAAACCTTGGAACAGTATGAGACACTTCATTAAGCATATCTTAGTTCCTCATTGATTTGAACCCTATGAGATACTTATTTAAGCATGTTTAAGTTCATTATTATCTTGAATACTATGAGATACTTCATTAAGTATATATTTGTTCCTCATTAATTTGAACCCCATGAGTTACTTCTTTAAGCATGTCTAAGTTCATTATTATCTTAAACCCTATGAAATACTTCTTTAAGCATGTCTAACTTCTTTATTGTGTTGAACACTATGAGATACTTTCTTCAAGAATGTCTTAGCTCATTTGTTATTTTGAACACTTTGAGATGCCTCTTCAAGCATGTCTTAGCTCATTATGTTTGAACTCTTGGAGATGCTTTCTCAAGAATGTCTTAGTTCATTGAGTGAACTCTAGGAGATACTTCATTAAGCATGTCTTAGTTCATTAATGTTTTTGAAAATTTGGAGATACTTTTTCAAGTATGTCTTAGTTCATTAAATATGGAGATTGCTAATAGAAACCCGAACTCCACTAAGTGAAGGCTTCCATCTCATGAGACCTAATTTGGGAAAATGCGGACCCTACTATGTGAGAGTTCCCGCTTTACTTTGGAATTCCTGACTCAACTAGGTGTGAGCCTCCTTTATCTTGGAAGCCTGGACCCAACTATGTGTGAACCTCCATCTCATTGTCAATATCCATTCAGGGCCAAGCTTACACCCCTTAGACTAGTTATTAAGCCTTACTTAAATCATGACTAATGGAGGGATATCCTTGACAACCAATCCACGTTAAAGTTATTCTATCACTTTATGCATTCAAACAATCATAAGGTAGATGAGGTGGGAAAAGTACTTCCTTAACAATGCTATCTACTAATCTACCATTCTCATATAGACTTTACTCTCAAAGCCTTTTCATACATAATTCATCATATTAGCTTTACTCTTAAATCCCTAGTGATCAACATTCATGACTACAAGCCTTACTCTCAAAGCCTTACCTCTTACAAACATCTTACATATCTAGATCACAAGATATTCTAGTCACAAGCTTCATTCTTAAACAATTCTAACCATATCTCATCATAAAGAGTCAATCTCAAGCATTACTAGACATGATCCATCATATATACTTTAATCTCATTCAATTCATGTTTACATGTTTCTATTCTTGAACAATTACTATACATGTCATCATTTCTAGAAGATCATGTATGAATCCTCAATTTTCCTTCACAAGGCATAAACCTACTTTACTTCAATTTCATCAATTATACTAGAGTTAACAATGGAAAATATGTAATTTCATCATAATATCATTATTCACTACTAATTCAATCATAAACAAACAATATCCACTCAATTGGATTCATAATCAACTTAACCCATAATATTGGAAGGAATAACTTGAATTGGGGATTTCATCTTCACAATTGGGGGATTTCTAGGGGACTCCATGGATGGAAGAATCCATGGATGAATAAGCTAAAATACCTTGATTATAATTCCTCTCAAAGCTTGCAACAATGTAGTCTTGACTTGACCTATCTTGATTCTCTTGTTCTTCTTCTTCTTCACTTTATAGAGAGAGAATATTTGAGAGGGAATTGGGTTCTTTTGGTGAGTTGAAATAATTACTAGGATCAATGAATTTAGGGGTCTAAAGTCTATAGGTGCTCTAACTAAGGTTAAAACGACACCACTTAATCCCTAATTAATTCCAGAAAGTTCCATAAGTCAACACGTAACTAACCTAAACATGCCCACTACCTCACCCATAAGACCACGCCCACGGGCCGTGGGTCGACCCACGGGGCATGCTTCTCATCCGTGGGTGGTGGTCTACAACTCACATTTTGGAACCCTGACTCACGCCCCCTCACCCACGAGGCGTGGGTCCCTTCGTAGGTGGACTGTTTTGGGGCAGTTTCTAGGGTCCTCTTCAAGGACCCTTGGTTAGCCCTTGGGGAGTCATACCTTGACATTCTAACCCGAAACTCTTCATTCTAAGTACGGTAAGTTATATCTATGACTCTAACCCTACGTCAAGCTCTAGTTTAGCCTAATAGTTTTCGAGGTGTTACAAATTAGCCCAGGGATGGAACAAGAAGGACAAAAAAAAGGCCCATCAGCGAGGAAGAGGAGGAAGAATTCTCGTGAAAAATGCAACTGAAAGACTATTCAATTGTGAAGCATCTAGAGAAGACACTGGCTAAAATCTCTGTGTGGGCCTTATTTATGAGCTCACAACTACACAGACAAGCCTTGATGAAGGCTTTAGACTACACTTATGTGCCCTTGAGTACAAACAGTGATAATCTAGCATCTATGGTAAGCCAAGTAATTCGGGGGCACCGTATCAGCTTTTGTGATGAAGAGCTACCCTTTGACGGCCAATGCACAACAAAGCCCTACATGTCACTATTAAGTGTCGAAACAATATTAAAAATCGTGTCTTGATTGATGACAGGTTTGGTCTTAATATTTGTCCACTTTCGACTCTCAAAAAGTTAAACTTTGACTTGGGAAAGGTTCACCAGAACAAAGTCAACGTAAGGGCTTTTGATGGAGGATAAAGAAATACCTTGGGAGTGTAGAATTTGGGGATTCTTGCCGGCCCCGCAGAGTTTAGTGTTGAATTTCAGGTAATGGATATTAACACTAGTTACAACTTGCTATTGGGGAGACCGTGGATCCATATGGCCAAGGTTGTGCCTTCTACCCTCTATTAGCTGATAAAATTTATATGGAAGGACCACGAATTGGTCATTCATAGTGAGGCAATCCATTCCAATGGGTATGCATCAATTGTTGATGAGGTCTTTAGAGGTTGTGACTGCTACACGGTGGAGCTAGTGAATGCCACTAGTGTTGATTTGACTCCACAATTCCCTATTTCTTTTGTCTATAAAATGATAGCCATTGTCATGCTTAGAAGTGGTTTTGAACCAGGTTTTGGATTGGGGAAGTATGTTGAAAGAATCGTGAGCCTATCTAGATTCCCGTTAGAGGGTCAAAGTTTGGTTTGGGATATATCCCAACAAAAGATGATGAGGCAGAAGTGATGAGTAAGAATGTTCATCGGGTGTTGGCCAGGCCAATACCTCACTTGTATCAGTCTTTTCCAGTGCGGGAGTATGTCAATGATAGCGGTCTTGAGGAAGGAATTTGGGAGCTTTCAAAGAACTTGATACAATCCTTAAGGAAGCAACCGAGACATCTGGAATTCGTGATGTTGAACCGGAAGAACAAGTGCCAAATTGGACCTCCACACCACTCTTAATTCCCCGCCTGTCTTGGTAGAAAAGACATGTTTTTATGTTTACTTTAAAATAGGTGCTAGGCCGGAGGAGGCTCAAGACCCACCTATTATGCAATTTTACTTGTTTAAGTTTTAAATTCTCTCGTGATGTTTTAAAAAGGCTAATTGACCTTTGGTCATGCCAGAGTTTGTACTCCTTTTCAATTTAAATGAAAGCCTCTCTTATCGAAAATTGCTTATTTACTTATCTGCTTATATCTTAATTATCTAACTTTGTTTGTTTATGATTTCAGTAGTAGTAACTTAAAACCAATATCATGGCATGTCATGTCACAAGGTAAATGAATAAAATGAGGCAGATAATGGTGAATGCGAGGACTATGAAGAAGAGATTGTGATACCTAAGTATGTTGCCGAGGAGTTAAGACAGTTTGAGAACCAGCACAAGCCAAATCTAGAGGAAACTGAGACCCTGAATCTAGAAGATGGAGAATGTGTCAAAGAAGTGAGAATCAATGACCATCTTACTAAAGCTCAAAGAAGGGACCTGGTTCGTTTTCTTAGAGAATACATCGACGTATTTGCTTGGTCTTATAAGGATATGCCAGGACTAAGTACAAATATTGTTTCTCATAAATTGCCAATCAATTCAGATTTCACCCTAGTAAAATAGAAAACTCAAAAGTTAAAGCCTGACTTGAGTTTGAGGATCAAAGAGGATATTACCAACCAAATTGAGTCCAAAGTAGTGGAAGTGATGCAATATCCGACTTGGCTAGAAAACATTGTTCCGATAGATAAGAAGGACAAAAAGATCAGAATTTTTGTTGAATACAGAGATCTTAACAAAGCTAGCCAAAAGATAATTTTCCACTACCAAATATTCACATTCTCATTGATAATTTTGCCAAACATGAGATGCATTCGTTTGTGGATTGTTATGTGGATTAGCACCAGATCTTGATGGATGAAGAAGATGCAAAAAAGACCACTTTCATCACACCTTGGGTCGTGTATCATTACCGGGTGATGCCCTTTGGCCTCAAGAATGTCGGTGCTACTTACATGAGGGCTATGACAACCATTTTTCATGATATGTTTCATAAAGAGATTGAGGTCTATATGGATGATGTCATCATAAAGTCCTGCGAGACTTTGGATCACTTGACTCACTTGAGGAAGTTCTTTGATCACCTGCGTCGGTACAACTTGAAACTAAATCTTGCTAAATGTGCTTTTAGAGTGCCAGCTGGCAAGATATTGGGATTCATAGTGAGTAGAAGAGGGATCGAGTTTCATCCATCTGAGATCAAGACGATTCAAGAGTTGCCTCCTCCAAAGACCAGGAAAGAGGTGATGAGTTTCTTGGGGAGATTGAATTACATTAGCTAGTTCATAGCTCAATCCACTGTGGTTTGTGAGCCCATCCTTAAGTTGTTGAAAAAAGAGGCAATGACCGAGTGGACCAGAGAATGTCAAATTGCTTTTGATGCAATCAAGAATTACTTGTCCAATCCACTGGTGTTTGTTCCTCCATGAGAACGGAGTCCAGTACTATTGTATATGTTTGTCACAGACAATGCATTTTGATGTGTGCTTGGTCAACATGATGAAACTAGGAAGGAGGAGCGAGCAATATACTATCTAAGCAAGAAGTTTACTCCATACAAGGCTTGTTTCACTCTTTTGGAGAAGGCATATTGTGCTTTAACTTGGATTGCTCAAAAGTTGAGACATAATTTGTCTTCGTATACTACATATCTCGTCTCCAAGATGGACCCACTGAAGTATATCTTCCAGAATTTAATGTCGATTGGGAAGTTAGCTAAATGGAAAATGCTTTTGAGTGAGTTTGATATTGTGTATGTGACTCAACAGGCAATAAAAGCACAAGCCTTAGTTGATCTCGCGAGAATCCTATTGATAAAGAGAATGAACCGCTCAAAACTTACTTCCCTGATGAAGAATTAGCATTTGTGGGAGAAGACATCTCCGAGGCATACTCTCATTAGAGGGTGTTATTTGATGGAGAGGTGAATTTATAAACGCTCAACCACACCTTATCCAATACTAGGTGTGGGCAGTCGTAATCTAGTATAAAAACCCAACGAAAGGTTGGGGTCGAACTCACAGGGAGCGGTACAAGTTCAAATTTAGTTACGAAGTTACAAATGTAATCTAATTGGTGGTAGGAATAGGTTTTTTCGAAAACATTTAGTTAAATTGAATGGGGTGACAACAAATGTCAGATGGGGGGATTAGATTGTCAATTAACAACTGAAACAATTATGAAAACAGGGGGTTTCAACAATATTGAGAGAAATTCTTGGGATGTGATCGATTATAGGCTAATTATGCTATATGGGTAATTAAAGTTTATTTATAATTAGTTGAATCACTGTGGGTTGGCTAGACTATAAGTGCAATAGTTTTCTCTCGAACAACTATTATGGTTCAGGCGAGTTGTCTCAAACCTCGACAAGCTTAACACTACAAAACAGCCCAAAACCTTAATGTATCCACTCTCTCGAGCTAGATAGGTAGGGGTGAGTTAAGATTCACTCTCTCAAGTTGAACCCATCACAACCCACACACTACAATCATTAATCAATAACCTTGTCTTTAGAACCTCTCTCTCGAGCAGGCTCAGAACACAAAGCTAAAATTGTATTTGTAACTACAATTCATGAATTACTACTCAGCTATTGATCAAACCCAAATTAAAACAGCAATTAAATCATTAAACAACAATACGCATAAGCTAACTAAGACAATAATCACATCATCACACCCCAAGAATTGGGGTTTTAGCTACACATCATAAAAAGAGAGAAACAATTACCAAATACATTAGTCATGATCTGGGTAAAAGCTTCCAAGTCTTTACAACAGTCCAAATTGGATAAATTTCAAAACCCACTTGCAAATCCTCAAATTTAAGCTTCAAAACCTTCAAAGTCTACAATGGAAACTCAAAAACTCAAAGAAAATCTCAAACTCTCGAACTCAGGGAAATTAGAACTCTTTTTTTAAACTTCATTTAAAATTTCAATTTATAGTTACAAAATTTTTTGCCTAAAAGAACATTGGGCGAAGTAAGTCGCGCCTCGCCAAACCAGTCGGGGATCCTCCCTTTGCTCCAATCCATCGCTGGTTTTCATTGGCCATTTGTCTTCAGGGTTCAGTGACTTTAGACGATCAAAGTTGCTATCAAGGAGTCGTTCGGCGATCCGCCGACTGCCCATTCATGTCGCCAAGTTGGTTTTTCCCTAGAGTTGGCACGCTGGACCTTTGGGTGAGCCAAAGAGCAACTCGGTGGTTCATCAAGTGGTCTTGGCGATTACCAGGATCGTTTCTCTTCACTTCTTCAACTTGTTTGCTCCTTTTTGCCGGTAGTGTCCTTGCCTTTCTCCTTAGCCTTCATAACTGCAAATCAACACTTTAACATCAGTTTAGAGCATAAATTAGGCATTTGAGGACACTTAAACTATCAAAACAAAGCCTTAAATGGGTCGAAATCTTGGACTCATCAACACCCCCCAATTTACACTTTTGCTTGTCCTCAAGTAAAACTCAAGATCAGTCAGTTCAACAACGATGTCTACAAACAGTATTGCTTAAGACTCAACATAAATTCACACGAAAAGGTTCAAACTACACATACAATGCTCAATTGTGCACTCAAAGATTTAAATTGTGACTCAC
This sequence comes from Solanum bukasovii, assembly GCA_029582585.1. NCBI lineage: Eukaryota > Viridiplantae > Streptophyta > Magnoliopsida > Solanales > Solanaceae > Solanum > Solanum bukasovii. Next base: position 71,963 of record JAJOOI010001037.1, on the reverse strand, counting down.
CATTATCAAGTGTAGTCAAGCTCACAATGCTTGCTCCAGCAAGTACAAGCTCAACAAAGGTATTCAAATGCCGTCACAATAAAGATGATTCCATAGTCACACCAAATTTCTTAAAAATTTAAGGTCCCAGAATCACATACAACTCTCACACTCAAAAAGATGAACACATGCATGACTCCACCCATAGGCTTGCCCTTATTTTCCAATCTACATTTGTTTCAGCTCTCTCAAGATCACAAAGATCTTTTTAAGGCTTGTAATGGGGCTGAGTGTAAAGGTATGATCATTTAGGCTTAATGGCTTCTACCTTCATGAAGTATGGCCTAAGAATCACTTTTCCCCCTTCTCTTTCACATTCAAACATGTTTATAATCCACCCCATTATTCCACTAAACATGAATCACCAGATACCCCATTATTTCACTATTTTCACACACTTTATTTCACAATTGTTTCTCTTTTTCAGTCTTTTTTCTTTTCTTTCTTCTTTTTCTTTTTTTTTTACATGGAGGGGTTCCATCTTTTTCAAAATAATCCATCAAAGAGGGATTTTTCACACTTCATGACCTTCCTTCCTTCCAAGGTGAGTTAGGTGAATCAAAAGAATTGGTCAATTTTAGGCTCAAACATTTGAATCAAAAGGGAATAATGCTACCATTTGGTTAGATCATTTTAGGCTTAAGTCGACTAATTTGAACAATGGCCTGTGATCACTTCCTAACTTCTAGCCTAGATTATCCTAGCAAGACCAACGGGGTAAGTTCTAGATTGGTATAAAATTGTATGAACACTCAACCATTCTCACACACTCTTGGCACATAGTTTCATTATCAGATTATCATATTACCCAGTTCACGTTTTAGCTTAAGTCATGAGATCAAGTAGGTTCTTTATCATGTCATACTCAGAGTCAACACATTCAACTCATTCTAGCCTAGATATTTTAGCACATATCACAAATTTTGGATGGTATCATTTTTTATTCTTAATTATGCCATCATGCTTCATTCTTTCTCATGCTTCTACACATACACTACTAACACATGCCGGTTCAACAGAAATTAAAAACAGTATCTTGGGGAAAAAGAACACAGGAAAGAAAACCCTAAGAGAAGATTATGAGTTGGGTTATTCAGACTTCACCATATCACTCACAATCCATTTACCCCACCCCCAACAAAATAGAGTGCAATTGTCCCCAATGCACAAAAATTAAAGACTAAAGGATTGGGTGAAGAAACCCTGTGGCGCATAGCGCTGAAGACTCATCAACAAGCGGGTGGGTCCGGTTTCCCACAGCCCGCTGGAACAACCTTGGGTCACCCTCAATAGTGCCCACAATATCTATCACAACACCCTCAGTAGTGCTATCAATTACTCTTATCATACCATTAGTGGTGCTCACATCATCTCGCATAGTGGCCTTAGTGGTTGGCCTATAACTCGAGGATCCAAGAGTACTCTCACGAATGCTCTGTTGGCGCAATTTCTCATCCACAATGGAGGCTCTCATAGTCTGCTCATTCTGATGGCGCTCCCGCTTCTTTGCTCGAGCATCCTCAGTAGTGTTAGAAATGTGACTAAAGCGGTGCCTCTTCCCACGACCACGGGTGGGGTTCGGGATATGCTACGCCATCTCTGAATAAAGCATCAAGCACTGTATCATCAACTAATGCAGTAGGTGCAGACTCTGGCTTATCTGTGGGTGAGGCAAGGATTGCATCAAGGTCGGCCCGGAGACTGTCTAACTCGGTCTGGAAAGAGGACAGATCTGTTGCAGGGGTTGGTCGCTCGAGGACTCTCAACTCGAATGCATCTTAGCGCTTATGAATGGGTTGGACCTTCTGGTCCATCATGGTCTCCATCCTCTCCTCTATCCTAACCTCGGACTCTGCAATAGACCGCTGCATCCATGGCTTCACATGATGGAGCAGCGTGGCCATCTGAGGCTCTAATTTCTGAACTCGAGCTAAGGGCACAACAATAACTCCTGAAAATGAGGTGGCTCTGGATGAGCTAGGGGCCCGAAAGGTGGCCTTAGATGGGGAGGTCGGGGCATCATCAGTGTAGGCTGGAGAGGCATGTTCCTCAATTTACAACTGCTCCACATCAGCTACTAAATCTTCTCTGAATAACGGCACCTCATTCTATGGACTACGTTGTGGGGCAGCTACGTTGGCCTCATCCTGAATAAAGCTAATGTCAAGGGTTCCAGTCGCCTGTACCAATTTGTCACAATGCCAGATAGGCACCCCGTCATCCCTGCACAACTGAAAGATCATACACGGAAAGGGTAATGTAGTGGTAGACCTGAATGCCCTCTCATGGATTTCATCCAACAGCATGCGGGCAAAATTGATCTCAAACCGAGCTATAAAAGCCACAACCATCATCGATCTATCCAAAGTAAGCGCATTATCAGCCTTAGTGGGCGAGACCCTATTCCGAACCAAAAGCTGAAAGAACTTGGCTACCAATGTGAGACTGGCCTTCTTGATGCTTAAACCCGGGGTGGTGACCCACTCTGCTCGATCTCTGTCAGAAGCAATGTATTGTGCCAGCCAATGTAATATAGTCTCTCTTTTCTTTGCACTTTGCTGGAACTCCCCACTCCGCACAATGTCCCATATGTAGTCAAACTCGGCCATGTTGAGTTACAATGTCTAGCAAGGGCCGTAGAGGAAACGATGGATGGTGTTCTCAGATATATCCACTGAAAACCCGCACACTACTATTTCCGTGAGTGGTGCCTAGGCTCTGGGCTTGGCAGTTTTGTGAATAGAGACTCGGAGGATGGCTGCGTAGGAAGCCTAGAACTCCCTTACTATCTCCTCGCTATAAGTCCCAGGGTGCCGAGCAATCCACTCGCATTTGTGTTGTTGAAAGAGCCGGTGGATGTCGGGTATGGTGTGGAGCCTCCCTGTGAGAACTCTGCGCTCCTCTGTAATAAGCCAGCCCATCTTCTCTTTTTCATTTAACATCCTAGCATCCTTGTAGATCTTCCACTGACCCTCAACACACCATTTATTAGGCTCCTCAGCAACCGGAGCAGGGTCTGTGTTTGGTGGCATTGGAACATCCCCTGAACTAGTAGCCTTATCAGACGAGGCGGCCCGACCATGTGAACTTGAGCCTATTGCGGAGCCAGAAGCAGACCCTAATGTAGAGGAGGACTCAGAATCAGAAGCAGACCCATTTGGCGATCCGATCAATATATCTCCCTCATCAGACTGGGAGGTAGTGACTACGTCGAGAACCACCTGCTTGGATTGATTCTTAGTAGTCCTGGGTGTTGTGGGGGATGTTTTTCGTGTGGGAGGGACATATGTGGGGTCATTCTCCACATCCGTATCTTTGATGATTAGTTGTTGGGTTGGTGCCGTTGATTTGAATCTACCCTTGACAGTTAGAGCTTTCTTCGGGGCCATGGTACCTATGGAGGGAGAATTAGTACCTATATAAACTAAAAACACACTCAAAAGTTTTTAGAACAAAGAACGAACAAAACGAAAAACTAAATTGTTTTCCAAACAGTTCCTTCATTGGCCATCTACAATCCATGGATCCCTTTCGTAGGTCTGAAGTCCCAAAAATATTGGGCTCTGATGGGAACCACAGATGTGCAGAACGGTCCGTAGATTGACCTACGGACCGTAGTCCACCTCTGTGGTTCCACACCTAGTGGAATTGCTATGTGCCACAAACCACGGACCTGATCTACGGTTCGTAGACTGACCTACGGTCCGTAGATGGGGTTTCGTGGATCAAGTCTATGCCAGGTAGTCAACATGCCTCATGTTTAAACCAAATTTTGACAATTTCAAACATACATCCTAAGTCTAATCATGCATTTCAACACAATTTATGATAGTTTGACATCCCTAAGGGTCCAATTACTAATTTTTCAACATGTATTCCATACAAAATGTAGGAACCCTAGGTCAAAACATTCATTTAGACCAAATTTACACCAAATTATTTAATTACTAAGACTACACAATCACTGTCTATCGTCCCGTGGGTGTTTCTAACATACAGTTCATGTGGAACACATACAATATCACGCCCAAGGTCAACATCCACTTCCTGACTTTCAATAACAGCAATGAACCAGAATTCAAAGTGAAGGGGAAGTTGATTACCTTACAAGCAAAAGAAGTGGGTGATGGTGTGATGACTTTAGACTTCCAACAACTTCTTACTAGCCTTTTTGTGGAACCCGAACACCGAAACCTATAGAAAATGGAGAATAAGGGAATTTGGGAGAGAGGAGAGTGAATTGGGACAATAGGGAAATTGAAGGGGAGTGTTTTATGGGATATGGGAGTAATATGAAGGGATTTAAGGAGATGAGAGGTTTTAAAATGGTTGGTGGGAGTTTTTTTTTGTAATGGGGGGATGTTTAAAAAAATGAGGGATTTTATTAAGAAGGATTCCGGGTCAGGTTTGGCATAAACTAGGGTTTGGACCAACGAGACCCCATATACGGTCCGTAGGTCGACCTACGAACCGTATATGGGGTCCGTAGGTCGACCTACAGACCGTATGTGGGGTCCGTAAGTCACTTTCTCACTTAGACAAATTAGAGATCCTACCTGGGATCTATGGACACCATTCACGATCCATGCGGACCGTCGATGGCGTCCGTAGACCTCTGTAACAAGCATTTTCTATAGAGTTTTGCTTTTCATTCTTGCATATGTAGCAACCATTAGGCCTTTGTTTTTACATTTTCTTGACACTTTTTAGACACGGACCCTATGCTATATCTAGGCAACACTAAAACAAAAATAAAGCACCTATTTAAAGGAATACATAAAAGCAAATAAACAAAGAAAACTACTAAACTGAAAATAAAAACCTATAGTTGGCTAGATTTTACATCTTGGGTTGCCTCACAAGCAACGCTTGATTTAACGTTGTGGCTGATGCAGGCCCTTGATTACTCAGACTTCATCAAGATAGTAGGCCTCAACTACTTCTTCTCCACTTTCCACGTTTCCCAGATAGACCTTGAGCCTTTGCCGGTTTACCTTGAACCTTGTTCCCTCACTGTTCTCAAGTACCGCTCCATGTGGGAGCACTTACGTGACTAAGAATGGCCTGGTCCATTTGGATTGAGCTTGCCCGAAAACAAACGCAACCTAAAGTTGAATAGAAGCACAAGATCACCCACAAAAAATTCTCGCTTTTCAATCCTTTGATCATGAAACTACTTCATCTTCTCCTTGTGTAAGGCTGAACTTTCATAATCTGTTTGGCGAAACTCATCAAGCATATTAAAGTAACTCAATCTCTGATTCGATGCGGTGCCCCAATCCAAATTTAACTTCTTTAACATCTACATAGCCTTATGCTCTAGCTCTACCGGCAAATGGCAAGACTTCCCATATACAAGTTGGTAGGGGGTCATACCTATGTGAGTCTTGAATGCGGTGCGATAGGCCCATAGAGTATCATCAAGCTTCCTTGACCAATCAGTTCTATTAGCATTCACAATCTTCACCAAAATCTGCTTGATCTCTCTGTTAGACACTTCAACTTGCCCACTAGATTGTGGATGGTAAGGAGTAGCTATATTGTGACGGACACCATATTTCTCAAGTAACTCCTTGAACAACTTATTACAAAAGTGGGAACCTCCATCGTTGATAATCTCCCTAAGTGTACCAAATCTGGAGAAGATATTATTTTTCAAGAATGCGGCGACACTTTTACCTTCATTGATGGGAAGAGCAATTGTTTCCACCCACTTCGACACATAATCAACCGCAATAAGAATATACTTCATCTCATGTAAACTCACAAATGGACCCATAAAATCAATGCCCCATACATCAAACAACTCTATCACCACTATTGGATTCATAGGAAGCTCTTGCCTCTTTGAGATTCCTCCTTCTCTTTGGCAACGGTCACAAGACATAGCAAAATCATGAGCATCTTGGTGAATAGTGGACCAATAGTACCCACACTACAATATCTTATGCGCAGTCTGAATACCACTATGGTGCCCACCAACAGGCGATGAGTGACACACATCTAGTACACTCAACATCTCAACCTCGGGCACACAACTACGAATAATCCTATAAGCACAACTACGATACAAATAAGGCTCATCCCAGAAGAATTTCTTCACATCATGCATAAACTACTTTCTTTGGTGAAAATACAAATTTGATGGCACCAGATCACTTGCCAAGTAGTTAGGAAAGTCTGCGAACCAAGAAATCAGATCATGAGAAGCAGCCAATACCTGGTCATCTGGAAAGTATCATAAATTTCAGCCCTATCACCAAGCTTGAGCATAGCCTCTTCCTCCAATCTGGACAAGTGATCAGCAACCTTATTTTATGTCCCCTTTCTATCTTTCACCACAAAGTCAAACTCTTGCAGCAACAACACCCATCTAATCAATCTCGGTTTTGTATCCTTCTTAGCCATCAAATACCCCAATGCAGAATGGCCAGTATGCACTACTACCTTAGTACCAACCAAGTAGAATCAAAATTTCACGAATGCGAAAACCATTGCAAGAAGCTCATGTTCAGTCACTGTATAGTTCTTTTGAGCTATATTTAGAGCTTTGCCAGCATAGTAAATAGGATGAAGAATCTTCTCTCGCCTCTGTCCCAATACCACACCAAGCGCCACTCCACTCGCATCACACATCACTTCAAACGGTTGCCCCCAATTCGGTGAAATAATGATAGGTGCGGTAACCAACTTCTCCTTCAACTCTCCAAATGCTCTCAGACAAGTATCATCAAAATCAAACTTATATTCCTTCCCGACCAGTTTGCACAATGGGTGTGCAATTTATGAGAAATTCTTGATGAACCTCTTATAGAAACCTACATTCCCAAGAAAAATTCTAACACCTTTAACAAAGATAGGTGGTGGAAGCTTTTCTGTTACCTCAACTTTCACTCTATCAACCTCAAATCCCTTTCTAACAAATCTGATGACCCAGAACTATCCCTTCTTTCAGCATGAAGTGGCACTTCTCCCAATTGAGCACAAGATTGCAATCTTCACAACTTTTAAGCACCTCGGCCAAATGGTCCAGACAACGATCAAAGGAATCACCTACCAAGAGAAATCATCCATAAATACCTCAATAGTTTCCTCCACCATATAAAAAAATATCGACATCATACAACACTGGAAGGTCGCTGGGGCATTATACAACCCAAATGGCATCCATTTGAAGGCAAAAGTCCCATACGGGCAAGTGAAGGTGGTCTTCTCTTGGTCTTCCGGAGCTATGGAAATCTGATTGTAGATCGAATAACCATCAAGAAAGCAATACCAACCCTTACCAGCAAGTTGATCCAGCATTTGATCCATGAACGACATAGGAAAATGGTCATTTTCTATCGAAGCATTTAATTTTCGGTAGTCCATGCAAACTCTCCATCCAGTCACAGGCCGCATCGGAACAAGATCATTTCTCTCATTAGGTACCACAGTAATCCCACCTTTCTTAGGCACACACTGAACAGGACACACCCAAATACTATCTGCAATTGGATAAATAACTCCAGCATCCAACCACTTAATGATTTCCTTCTTAACTACATCTTGCATAGGCGAAATGAGTCTTCTCGGGTGCTCAATACTAGGCTTGTGATCCGGCATGAGTTGTATTTTATGAGAACAAATACCAGGAGGAATCTCAATAATGTCCGCGATAGTACACCCAATAGCCCACTTGAACCACTTCAACACAGAAACCAGTGCCTCAACTTGTGTCACATTCAAATCTGCCGCAATAATGACCGGAAATTGATGAGTCCACAAATTGGACTCATTTAGGCTATATTTTGATAGAATTAGTGTCCTCAAATGCATATTTTATTTCAATATCTGATGAAATCCCTTAAGTTTCAGGTATTTGGAGTTTGAGGGAAAGCATGGACACTACTTAGCAAAAAAAGAACAAAGGCAGTTGAAAGAACGAAGAAATGAAGATCTGAGAATTGCCGAACCCATTCAGCGAATCGCCAAAAGGTCTTATCCTTGCCTTTTGTTCCAGTGTGCTGAGCCCTGAAAGAAAGGATCAAATCGGCAATGAAAAGGAGCAGTCGGCATGTTGCCGAGTAGTTCTGCAAAGAAGTACTACGTCACCCAATGATCCAAAACACGACGATGCTGACGGATAGAGAGAGACGATGATGAAACCTACCAAAGGATGGATCGCCAAATTGATCAGCGACCTCGACTAACCACGTCGAATGATCCGCTGCAGCATAGATTTTTGAAAACTATAAATACTCATTGAGAGTTGTAGCTTAAGATCAGATATTTAATATATAATTTTTAAGATAGAATTTTGAGTTCTAAGTTTGGAGAGGGTTTTTAAGAACTTGAAGATTCAAAGGGTTTCTATTCCAAGAATTTAGACTTGGGTCTTTTCGATTCTCCACTCTTTGCTTGTTTTAAGACTTAAATCTTCATACCCATTTGAATGCAAACTAATACTGGTATAAATTTCTATCTCTTTTACATGTGTAGCTAAAACCCCAATTCTTGGGGTGTGATTTTGTGAATATGGGTTAGATTATCTATTGGGTCTTACTTGTTGATGGTTTATTTGTTGTGTTAATGTTATTCGTTTAGTAGTTGTGGTGGAACTTAATGAAATTCTAGTTGCAAATACAATTTCACCTTTGTGTTTTCGGCTTGCTCGAGAGAGAGGTCGTAAAACTAAGACTACTAAATTGATGGCCGGTGGAAGTGGGTCGACATGAGGTTCACCTCGAGAGAGTGAACCCTAGTCCTTCTCCCACACACTAAGCTCGAGAGAATGAGTGGGCTAAGGCGGAGGTTGTTCTTCATGCGGCAAGTGGTTGTTCTAACGTTTGCAGGTAGCAACAAGGCAAGTTCTAACGTTTGCAACCGCTAAAAAGACTTCTAAACGAAAGAATTATCAATGCATGTAGTAACACTATTCAATAATTACTTAGTTACTATTCATACTTTGTTAATCGCTCATGGTTCTCACAACTCTAGTTGTGGATTTAGTTACCCATAATATCAAGAACACGATTCATATTTTTAGATGAAGAAATCATGAACTTACGTAATAAGTAGAAGAAACTCAGAATCTCAACTTGAATTTCAAAGTCAAAATCTTCAAAACGAACTTAGGAAATCAAGAATTGCTAAATTTGCAAGTTAATCTCCACAGCCAAAACTAGAACTAAAATAATAAGGTCTAACCCCCAAAAACGAGGTTTACATGCCTTATATATAGAAAAATAAGTCCTAACTAAAAGGGAAACGAAATAAGGAAACAAAGTTTCTGGATGCGATTGAAGTTGACGACACTGACCTACGGACCGTGGACTGACATACGGTCTGTAGGTCCCTTCCGTGGTTTGGGACTTAGGCAATTTTTCCGAAGCTTGGAACTACAACTCTCAGTACCGAATGACGACTCAACAGCACGGACCGTGACTTGATCCACGGTCCGTGGATCCTCCTCCGTAGTCTTATACTTAGTTTGATAAAAATTAGGTATTGGAACACCTTCTCTTAATTAGTTGATGGACCTGCAGGACGGCCCGTAGGTCAAACTACAGTCCGTCGATCATGGTCGTGGTTCCACACTTGGTCAATAATTCCTTGATTATTTCTTCATGCCTTTCCTATCAATGTACGCCCTACACCTACTGACCGTTACTGAACCTACGGTTCGTAGGTCATGTCCGTAGGTGGCTTCTTCTGCAACCTTTCTTTAGATGTCTCTGATATCCCACGTCCGAACATATTTCCTGCAAACAAGATTAAAACACATTAATACCACTACAGAATGGCCCTAGAAACACACAACTCTTAAGTGAAATGTATTAAAAATATAGTAAACTCATGGTATATCAATGCACCGAAGCAAACTCATTTGACAAATCTATCTCATAGGCAACTTACCCAATATGTTTCAAAATTTGGTATGGGCCCACATATCGGGGACTAAGCTTTCCCTTCTTGACAAACCTCATCACATCTTTCATAGGTGAAATTTTTAAATAGACCCAATCATTAACTTCAAATTCTAGATCCCTTCTTCTAATATCGGCATAAGACTTTTGCCGACTTTGGTCCGTCCTCAACCTCTCTCTAATGAGTCATACTTTCTCAATGGCATCATAAACTAGCTTGGGACCTATTAAAGCAATTTCACCCACCTCAAACCAACCAACAAGAGACCTACATCTCCTACCATACAAGGCCTCAAAAGGAGCCATGCTGATGCTTGAATGGTAGCTATTATTGTAGGCACATTCTATTAAAGGCAAGTAGTCATTTCAATTACCCTTGAAGTCTATAACACATTCCCTCAACATATCTTCTAATGTTTGGATGGGACGCTCCACTTCCCCATCCGTTTGGACATGAAAAGTCATTCTAAGCTTAACCTTAGTACCAACCCCTTTTTGGAATGACTTCCAAAAGTGTGAAGTAAATTGAGTACCCCGATCCGAAATATAGATAAGGGAACCCCATGAAACTTCACTATCTCTCTTATATACAACTTGGCATAGTCTTCTGCCGAAAAAGAAACCTTGATGGGAATGAAGTGGGCTGATTTTGTCATCCGTTATATAATGACCCAAATAGAATCATGTTACCTTCTGGTTTGAGGTTAACCCATAGTAAAATCCATATTCACCTTTTCCCACTTCTAAGTGGGGATTGGTATATGTTGGGATAGGCCTCCCGACCTTTGACGCTCAGCCTTAACTTGTTGACAATTTGGGCATATGGCCACAAATACCGTAATATCCTTCTTCATTTCATTCCACCAATAGACTTCCCGTAGATCATGGTACATCTTGGTGGCACCCGGATGAATAGAGAACCGAGAAGTATGAGCTTCCTCTAAACTGTGCTCTCTTAAGCCATCTACATCCGGAACACATAAACGACCTTGGTACCTAACCACCACATTTTCCCCTTGGGAGAAAGCCTCAACGGACTTCTTGAGTACCGACTCTTTCATTTTTACCAAAATATGATCAAGTTCTTGCTTTGCCTTCACATCCATCACAAAGGACGATTCGGAACCATTATGAACCATGACACCACCCTTGGTGGATTCCACTAGTTGATCACCTAATCTAGCCAACCTATGTACATCACGAACCAATTCTTTCTTTTCATCATCTACATGAGCCACACTTCCCATATACAACCGACTAAGAGCATCTGCAACTACATTGGCCTTGCCGGGGTGATAAAGGACACTCATGTCATAATCCTTCAACAATTCTAACCACCTTCTTTGCCGAACTATAACACGCATAATCTCATATCATCCTCCTAAAATCAACAATTCTCATAATAATATCCAAATTGGGGAAATTAGGAATTTCATGAGTTCTTGGGGAAAATCATCATAAATCAACAATAAATCATCAATTAAATCATAATTAATCATAGATCAACCATTAAAAATGTTTTTGGAAAGAACCCACAAGATTGAAGTAAATCTCTCACTTTTGGGGAAATCACTAGTTTTGAAATTGAACTTTAGAGGGGCTCTATGGGTTAAGGCTACCCATAGATGAAGATCTAGAATACCTTGGTTATGATTCTTCAAAGAAATTGAGTGAAATAGTCTTGATTCTTCAAACCCTAGCTCCAATTATTACTCTTCTTCTTCTTGAGTTCTAGAGAGAGAAATTTTGTGTAGAAAATGAACTTTGTAACGTTAATTAGGGTTCTGGGAAATAATGAAGTGAATGGGGTGTATTTTTATTTAAAAGGGATTATATAGGTGTATAAAAACAATACAAAACGACCTAATTTAATATTGACAACAACCGACACTCAAATTTGCACAAAAGCAGCCACAATTACACACACAAGAGGTGGCAAAAATTTTAAACTTGGTTCAAAACCATTTTCAAATTAAAACAATGGGCCACAATTTAACAACAACCACAATCCAACAACCAAGATATATATAAACCAATAGGTTCCAATATTCACAAAAGCACAACCAAAATCAAACTAATATTCACAAAATAGCCCACAAGAGGTAGGTATGGAAATACCTCACCCCCAACAAAATACGCAGTTGCCCTCAAATGCAACTAAAAACAGAAATAATTTAAAAAGGGAACAGAAATGAGGCCAAGAAAATCATCCTACCATGCTTATGTTGATTGTGTCTCTATTGTTGATAAATGACTTGTATGTTGATTATGTCTTGTATTATGCCTCTTATTCTTATGTTCATGAAGTTTTATCAAAATGGCATATATTATGACTTTTCAAATAAAATGTCAGTTTTTAAGCATGTTTTTGCATAACTATCATACTTAGTACTTAATTGTGCTAACCCATATTTTCTTTACCTTTATAAAGGGTAGAGATTGATTCTCCCTAGTCAGAAGCTTGGATTAGAGTTCTTACCAGACATCTTTTGGTATGATAATAGCAACCCAAACTTCTCTCAGCTAAAATCTCATTTCTCTTCTTCAGACTTAAAAGGTGCCGCCGCCGGTGAAATCGCGTTTTCGACACTCTCGACTCAATGGCCGTTCCCAGCAGTGCTAGGGCATTTCCGTCCTTCCAATGCCGTTCCGATCCCGACTTCTCCGGCGGCGTTCCACGTCATGACCTCCCTAACGCCGGCGTTCGTTTTTCAGTTAAGGTCAAGTCGTTGAGTCGTGGATCTTCGGTTCACGGTATGTCTTCTCTGATCCTTCGCTTCCCGCCCAACTTCGTAAGGCAGCTCAGCGTTAAAGCTCGTAGGAACTGCAGTAACATCGGTTTAGCACAAGTTGTTGCGGCTTCCTGGTCTAATAACCACGCTTCTCCTGACTTTACTCCGGCGGCTAAGGCCGTAGATGCCGCCTCCATTGCTCCTTTTGATATTACCACAGGTGATGAGGAGGGGGCGGTGGTGGAAGATTCGCCTCGTGCTGATCGAAATGTACAGATTGAGGATTTGACAGATGTCAAATATTCTTCATTTTTGAGTTCTGATGGGAGCATCGCAATTCATGCCGGTATGCGTTCTAGCTTTGTATTTTCAAACTCGAACGTCTAGTTTTTCTCTTCTGTCGTGGTTTGTGGATTTACTACGATATATTACAGATTATATATACTTGATACGAGTGTGGGATTTATATAGAGGATTCTTTTAGCTGATCGCTGATTGATCTATTTACTTTTCTCCAGGTGAAAGGTTAGGACGTGGTATTGTTACTGATGCAATAACTACCCCAGTGGTTAACACATCTGCTTATTTCTTCAAGAAGACTTCTGACCTTATTGACTTCAAGGTATTTGCTTGTATTGGGCCTTTACTTTCTTGTGGCTTATGACTTATAAAATAGGTTCACTAGCTAATTCTGGTGAAGAGTTTACACCAGACAAACATGAGCCATATCAGTTAGAGGAAGGCAAGTGATGTGCTTGGTCAATAATCAGCTCAAGTGAGATATTATGTAGTAGTTTTGGGAAGAGAGAATGCCAAGAAGTATATTTTTGGGTTTAGTTAAATTTGTGTTTTTGGTTTGGTTCTTATTTATGATATACTATGACAGGAGAAAAGACGTGCGAGTTTTGAATATGGGCGCTATGGGAACCCCACTAGTATTGTTGCAGAGGAAAAGATAAGGTGGGTTAGTGAAGATGATTTTTCTTTCCCTTCTCCAGTTCTTTTATGGATTGGTAGTTAAGAAGTAATGCATTATTTTCTCTGCTGCAACAGTGCACTGGAGGGTGCTGATGCAACCTTGTTAATGGCATCTGGAATGTGTGCTAGTACTGTATTGTTGTTGGCATTGGTTCCTGCTGGTGGGCATATTGTAACAACAACAGACTGCTATAGGAAGACCCGGATATTTATTGAGACAATACTGCCTAAAATGGGAATCACGGTATTTACTTATCTAAATGCTTAAGATACTTGAAGTTAAGTTGGAAAGCATAGGATATTCAGTATTTCTTGACACAAGAAGAAAATTGGGTACAAAACTGAAAAGTTGGTATGCTTTATATTACTCATGAAAATAAATGGTAGAAATGAGTTCAAATTTCCACGAGGTCTCTCTAGAAACTGCTGTTTATCAATAATTGGGCAATAGATTCTCATTTCCTTTCTATATAGATAATTTATATACCCAAGTCTAAGAAAAAGTTCTGCCATTCTTCATCCCTTTCAATTTCTAGTTATGTAATCTCATTTCCTTTATCCATTGCAGGCGACAGTCATTGACCCAGCTGATATTGGAGCTCTAGAGTCTGTGCTAAATCAGAAGAAAGTTAGTAGGCTGCTTATTGAGTCAATTGTTTTGAATTATATCTATAGAATACTGAAGACATCCCCTATAACTTGAACCTTTTTCCATACAGGTGACTCTTTTCTTTACCGAGTCTCCAACAAATCCATTCCTGAGATGTGTTGACATTGAGCTTGTTTCGAAGCTTTGCCATGAAAAAGGAGCATTAGTTTGCATAGATGGGACGTTTGCAACTCCCCTTAACCAAAAGGTCCTTGCTCTAGGGGCTGACCTCGTTGTGCACTCTGCAACAAAATATCTTGGTGGCCACAATGATGTATGGTGTTGTCAAATCATGTTTTAGCAATTCAAATGACTATGCCACCACACTAAAATTATCAGACTGACTGCTAATCAATTCAATTTCTTGCAGGTTCTTGGAGGTTGCATCAGTGGTCCTGATAAGTTAGTTTCAGCAGTTCGTACCTTGCATCATATCCTGGGTGGTGCTATCAATCCTGTGAGTTGCGTTGATTGAACTCTCTTGATATTTTCCCCGACATTTTATGCTCTGCCGGTTTGTTATGCAAGATAAAAAACCCCAAACAAATCATCAGAAGTAAATCCTCAATTCCATGTGCCTCCTGATTGGATGGCCTTTTATATTCATCCTGAAACTCTCACTATTTTAAATAACTATGGTAATTTTATAGAATAAAAAACAGCATCAAGAGAGTGCTGGTAATGCATCGCCAAAAGTATCAAACCTAACAGAAAACCCTCACTATTTTAAGAGAAGAAGAATTCATTCTCTGTTGTGTAGCTAAATTTAGTGAAGGGAAATTGTGTTTCTCTTTTAAATGGACTCTGGAAAGTAGTCATGGTATTTGAGTACCAAGTGTAAAGGATGAACATATGTATTAGATTAGTTTTGGCTTGTATTTTATTGACGCATGATTCAATTTTCCCATGTATCAGAATGCTGCGTATTTAATCATCAGAGGCATGAAGACGTTGCATCTCCGTGTACAGCAACAGAACTCAACTGCACAAAGGATAGCCGAAATTTTAGAGGCTCATCCAAAGGTATTCTAAGCTCTCAACGTCTTCAGTTGAGCGTGGTTTGGATTCCACATTGTAGTACGCCATAACTGCCTAAACTAATTTTCAAGAGATTGTGTATCTATGAGAAAATAAAGGAGTTCAATTTAATGTCTATTAAAATAAAGTTGCAATATCGGAAAGCCTATTACATATAGCAGAATCTACTTATAGGTAATATGCTTATTTTAGACTTAAAAGTGTGTCGACCAAAATTAAGCTATGAAAAGTGGCCAGTGAAGAAGTTCAGTCTCTTTTTTTTTCTTCCCCTATATTTTCATTGTAAAATATCGGATAAGCTGGAGGCATGCCACTTTTTGCAGCTTAAGATCATGCTTTCAATATCACAGAACTGCATTTCTTTTGCAGGAATGGGTTGATTCTATTTTACTTGTTTACTTCTTTTGTTAACCAAGATGGACAGTTCCATTCCATCGAAAAACACAAATAATTACAAAGAAAGCAGAGGAAAATAAAAATAAATGACTAATAAAGAGGGGAAAACCCGGTCAGCGTTGGTAATGGATCTTGTCTTGCAAGTGTTTCCTTAAAACTCATTCTTCCTTCTGTTGGCTCAAATTTGCTTGCTCTAACCCACTGCATCTCTAGCTTTTCTTTTGACTGTTCAGTTAAGTTCAGTAGGCTAGTATTCCTTTGCTTCAAAGATTTTTGTTCCATGTGCAACTGCTATCATTTCTAAGAAAATTGAGTTGCAGGTGAGGTGTGTCTATTATCCAGGCTTGCCAAGTCATCCAGAATACCATCTTGCAAAGAGACAAATGACTGGTTTTGGTGGGGTGGTCAGTTTTGAGGTCTGTATTTTACAATCTATTAAAGATTTCCAAGTCTGTTCTTGTTAGATCCTATATTTTGGATGATGACTGATGGATAATTATGTTATTAATTAGGTTGATGGGGATCTGCTAACTACTGCAAAATTTGTTGATGCTCTAAAAATTCCTTATATTGCTCCATCGTTTGGAGGTTGTGAGAGCATTGTGGACCAACCAGCAATTATGTCTTACTGGTATGTTGATATTCTCTTTTGAGGAAATGGGTGAACATCACCCTTCATAATTTTTGAATAGAAGTGTTTTTCTCCCATTTCTTACATGTAAAAATAAAGATTTTTTTTTAAAAAAGACGAGTAAAAACAAATTTGTAAGGGCTGCAAGACCAATTAACCCATGAATTATAGTGACATTATCATCAACTGCATTGGACCTTAACTAGCATGTCTAAAGTTTAATCCCAACTAATTGGTATTACCTATAGGGCATAGGCTATAGATATATTTTTGTTGTGCGGTGTCCTATTTTAAATAAGGAAGGAGTTGTATAAAGCAACTTGGATGACATGGTGTTTCATTCTGAAAACAGGGATCTTAAGGAGTCAGAGAGAGCTAAGTATGGGATCATGGACAACTTGGTTCGATTCAGCTTTGGAGTAGAAGACTTTGAAGACTTGAAAGCTGATATTCTTCAGGCGCTGGAGTCCATGTAGGGTGTCTTACCTGCAACCTGATTTCGTTTTCCCTTGGATCGTTTTCTTTCCACTAGCTTTAAACTTCTTTTTCATCTCTAATTAGTGGAGTAGTCACTTCCCCCAGTTGTCAGAATGTATTGAATGGATCATTGAGCAGCTGATGCAATCCAATGTCAGAGTGGGATGTTATTGTTGTTTCCGTTTTATTTTGTTCTTAGAGAATTAACTTTTTTAAATGAGTTAACTCTAGCAGTAGCAAGAAAGAAATACATATTTGGGTACTTGACTAGGTGACTCAAAATCATCGTCGGAATTGGAATTTAAAGCAAAGAAAAGGGGATTGAAGTATAGTCAAGAAATTGTTTTACTTGGAGGAGGAAATGGCTCAACACAATTCTTTATAATTTGGATGGAAGTAAAAAATTTGGATGGATTTCGTGCTTTATTTATTATTTCCTATGTGTAGAAACAGAAATCTCTTGGAAGATTTGATATATATTTAAAAAGAGTTTTGTAATGGACTATAAAGTCAATTTACCCCATCTGAAATTGTTTTAATTAAACACTCTTCCACTTAAATCATTTAATGAAATTTCCAATGTCAAGCAAGCGCTCTTATAGAATGACCAATTAATTGAATTTCAACCTGGTTTTTATAGTGTTGTGCACCAAGTTACTATTACAAGTCATTGTAAACAACGGAGGAGCTTTGAATTGACTTTAAAATTGATCAAACCTATTTTAAAGTTATTTTTAGCTTTTGTAAGTGTTTAGCAAGGTTAAAAATAATCTAAATAGGGTTTAAATGACTTAGAACAAGCTAAAAATCAAAAGTAGGTTTCCCTCTACTTTTAATGTTTTTGACTTAAAAGTCATTTAAGTTTGACTTATTATTTTGACTTAAAAGCTAGTATTTTTTTAAGTCAATCCAAACAGATTCTTAGTCTATCAAAATCTTTCTTCTAGCTCCTTTGGCAATGAGTAGACCTGGGCGTCAAGTCGATCCCAATCGAGCTGAGTTGAATCGAGGAGACTCTCTAATATTTAATTTTATGTAATGCAACGCCATTAAAAAGTTAAATCAATGATAAATTCATTTGAGATGATCTTAACCTCTCATATTCATTTGTATATGTGACTTACATCCACTGCACCATTGAGGAGAGTAATTTACAAAATAGTAATGGAGGACCCTTTTCTCTAGTTTTGGGGTCGAGTTAGACCCAAATATTATATTTCTACAAGGTACCACAGGCAGGTCAATCTTTATTTGCGCTCTTGGTCCGCACTCCAATTTGGACCTGGGCATAAAGATGGTGTTAGAGTTGGTTAAAGTCTCAAATTGATTGAAAAATATATATGTTAGTAATATGTTTATATGGAGTAGGGCAATCCTCCCCTTCCTCATGAACTACCTTTCAAGATTTGAGTTATGCTTAAATAACATAATTTTACACATAGACTTTAAATTTTAGATGGACCGCGTTTGGTGAATATAATAGAAAGGGGATAAGGGGTTACAGCATGGATAAAAATTAAAATGGACGGAGTGGAAAGGAAATAAGCAAAGAGTCACACATGCAGCTAAAAGAACGTTCCTTTTGACTTCTTCCCTACATTTTCTCATTCATTTCTCTCTCTATCTTTGTTAAAAAATCACTCTATCAAAATTCTTTTGATATAAAACAGGGGGAAAATATCCAAAATATAAATAGATTTGTATAAAAAAAAAACAGAGAGAAGATTTGGAACTCTGATCTCTCCCTCTCTTTTCTGGTTTTTGTTTCTTCTTTCCCAAAGAGAGGGAGAAACCAAGCCAAGCTTCTTTCATCAATTATACCTGTTCACTTGTTAAGGTAATTCCCATTTATTCCCAAATGGATCGTTTTGAATTCCTTTCATTGAAAAATTATATTATGTTGATAGCTAACAAAAACTATGGCATATGTATATATAAATTGAATCCCCCTTAACTTCTAATGTTATGATTTAAAGGTGACTCAAAATTTGCTTTAATTCTCAAATGTGGCATTCTAGGATTTTTCTGAATCCCTTTGTTATAATTACTGGTTCTGCCCCCGAGTGTTGATATAATGGTTTGCATCATGATTCTGTTTTTCTTATCCTACTCCTATCGAATGTATTGAAAATATAATGAAGTAAAAAAAGTGTGCTCTTTTTAATAACTTAATATTTTAAATGAGATAGTCACATACTACAACACGGTGTCTTGGGATTGATTTTCAAGTGTCATCCATTTTATCATTCTTGGCCACTAAAAAGCAAGTCCTTGCGTGAGGGGGCACATGTTGAGAATATTTTTAAGTAAATAAAAGTGTGCTCGATCGCAGTTTAAGCTTTGAGATGAGATGGTATGGTAGATTGTTTACCGATATGTATTCATGTAGTTGCAAGTATTCTGTAACAGTTAACTAAGTGATTATATTAAGTTTTTAGGCGACCACTTTATAAGTTGCCCGCCTCTTTAAGAGAGAAGCATGCTACACCTTTAATTGATCCCTCTTCCCAGAGAAGAGAACGAAAATGAACCACTTATGGTAGTCGTGGTTGATTCCAGTATCTTACTCGGTGAAATAAACTCTCTATAGTGTTGCATTTTCTCTGGCTGCCACTCCCCTGTTCCATCATAGTAAAACCATTCGAGAAGAGCAATTGGGCTCATATTATATCTTTTCTTCAATGCTTATAGACGAAGTGCTTTATTTCAGATCAGGTTTCCACAACAATTGCTTCCATCCACCACCTCGGTGAAAAAATTGTATTCTAAAAGATTCACTTAAAGTATTCACACGTTTATTGCGCTTTATTAGATATTAATTAATCAAGTCAACTGAAGGATAATGTAGTATAGCTTTTGAGGCTTGTTCAATATATCTACTTTTAGTTCTACTGCATTTGTTTTTCCTCTTTTCTTCTCTTTTCTTGTCGGAGGATTAGGGGAGCCTAGAATAATGAGAAAAAGGCTTTAAAAATCTTTATCATCTCTCAATAATGTTTGCATACACCTCCCCCGATTTTTCTTTGTTGAGACATATTTCGTTGCCATAATGTTGCTTTGATCTCCACATTATTATTTGATTTTGTGTTGACTATGTACTTAACAAATTTGCAATTTTTTTTTCTATTCTAACATAAAGTTTGTTTCATGATTTTGCTAGTTTGTGTGCATTTCATCCATAATCACTCACGAATTCATTCTTAAGCGAAGGAAATAACTATTTATCTTGTCCCCTCTTTGATCATACTTCTCTGCTTTGACATTTTAACTTTTGTCTCCATTTTTTTTTGTTCTTTCTCATGTGCAAACACATTTATATTGTTTAAAGGTTTTACCTTAATGTGATTCAAGTGTGTTCCCTTTGTAAAATTGTGTATTCACTTGATAAATATATTCTACTATTTTAATTAAATTTTCATTACATGTACATAGTTCAAGTCGGAAAACAAAGAGCAATCTAACTTCTCTACTTTTATCATCGACCTTGAAGATATAATTTAATAAGTAATGGTGTATCCTCTTTAATAGTTTAAATTTTAGATGAAATGTTCGTACAATTCAACATGGTATCAGAGTTCTTAGTTTTAGTCGTTTTCCACTGCTACTAAACATTAAATATGATCTGTTTCTATCCTATATTTATGAGTTTCAATATGCTGTTGAAAAATAGGACATTGCTTAATCAAGACTAATTCAAGTTTACTTAAGTTAACACAATTTCGCAGGTCCTATTGGCGTGTGTTGTACAATTTTGGAAATTTTATGTAGAGTTAAAGAACTATCCTTCTTTTTCTATGTTCTCTCTTTTGAGACTGGCCCAACATCGCCTTTGTAGGCTGTATAGTTAGTTCAAGATGTTAGTACTCATTTAAGGTAAGTCTTTGTATTTACATCTAATTAATGTAAAAGTTTGAACTCATTATCCCTCCATTTAATTTGAATTGATTAATATACTCACAAAATTCTATTGGACAGTGGCGGATTCAAGATTTTAGACCAGCAAGTCCAGTGTATCATTGTATCACTACTCCGTTGTGACTATAGGTATGGAATTTGTATAAATTCGTGTTTTGAAAGCTCTTGGTACTTTTATAGTTCTAGATTAAGACAACATACTAATTAGACTGTAATTTTCTATTTATTTGTGCTTAATTACCAGGTGTCTTTATTTCTTCTGTTCCACAATTGTAATTGGCATCTGGCATGGGACAGAACAAATTCGCAGCGAAATTTGTAAACTGAGTCAGAAAAATGGGTGCTTGTGTATCGACTCCAGGCCATACGATCAAAGTAAAGAAGAGACATCATTATCGTCGTCGTCATAGAAAATTCCGTGGAAATAATTCGATCTCTCTTGTAGAAGGAACCAGGAGAAGAAACAGTGATGTAGGACCACAAATTGCTGTTAGTGAGTTTGTTAGAAGATCTGAGGTCTCCAATTCCAAATACCATCTTACTCAGTTGCAGTGGCATCATACTCAAACAGATGCAACTGGTATGTCATTATTTTGAACGTTGTCTATTGTATAAAGTCTGCGTTTTGATGGAAATATACCTGATTAAAAGATATCAAGAATGTAAAAGGATATGTATAGATAAGTGAGATAGACTAAGTGTGTTTGGTAACAAGGAAAATGTTTTCTTGAAAAGAAGTTGGTTTCTTAGTTTCCTAGAGAAAATGTTTCCCAAAACATTTTGATCAACCAAGCACACCCTAAACCTGAGTATACTCCAACAACAACAACAATAATAATTATGCTTCAAATTATATGAATCCTTAATATCAATTTTCATGCTTTGGGCTTGACACTTGCCTAGATGAGCATGTCATGACATATTATGTGTTGTGAGGAATCATCCACTAATTAATTAGCTTGCACTGGTGGTCAACCCTCATCCTTGATGGTATACAACAACAACAGCAAACCCAGTGAAAAAAGTCTCACAAAGTGGGTCTGGGGAGGGTAGAGCGTACGCAGATCTTACCACTACCTCGTGGAGGTAGAGAGGTTGTTTCCGAAAGACCCTCAAGTGCATCAATTCCAAATAAGAAAAGCATAACGGTTAATAAGAAAAACAATATAAAGTTCACAGGAGAGAAACAATAACAACAACAAAATAGTGTGATAATCAAAATACAATAAACAACATAGGGCAAGGACTAATCCTACACCAGGTACTAAACCTTTGCAAGACAACACTCTACCCCTCCAATCCTTCTACCCTAATACACGACCTTCACTCATTTCTAACTAAAGTCATGTCCTCGGTAATATGAAGATGCGCCATGTCCTATCTAATCACATCTCTTCAATACTTTTTCAGCCTACCCCTACCCCTCCGCATACCCCCTACAACCAGCCTATTGGGGCGTTAACACACCTCCTCTACACACACTCAAACCATCTTAATCTCTCTTCCCTCATCTTGCCCACCATAGAGGTCACTTCCTCATTCTCCCGAATAACCTCATTCCTAATCTTGTAACTCCGAGTATATCCATACATCCGGATATCCTCATCTCCGCAACATGCATCTTTTGAACTTGAGATTTCTTGACTGTCCAACACTCTGCCCCATACACCAAGGATGGTCAATCCACCTATATGTAGAACTTACATTTAAGTTTAGGTGGTACTTCTTATCACACAAGACTCCAGAGTTAAGCCTCAATTTCAACCATGTCACCCCAAAGCGATGTGTGACATCATCATCGATGTCCCCACTACCTTTTTTTTTCAAAAAAAATTGGGGGTAGGGGAAGGGGAAATGGGGAGGGGATTCCAATGCAAGGAATTGAACCCTCACCAACAAGGTGGAAGTTCAGGTAGCCAAGTGTCACGACCCGAGAGCACCCCTTGTCATAACACGACGTACTTGACCCCGAAGGGGTCGCATACAAGCCCTTAGCACATTCTTAACATAAGATAATAGAGAATACGGGAAAATTTAAAACTTTTACAATCTATGTCTTATTTCATAAAATCAAGCGGAAGTCTTTACTAGAACCTTTGCCTCAAACCATCTATTTAACTCTTGAATAAAAGTCTTAGGGACTCAGCCCATACAAAGTCTAAAAACATAATGAAATGACATAAAGGAACATAATGGGTTTGTCCTCGAAGCTATGAGGACTCACCAATTCGTCAACTCTTCTAGATTCTTGAAACCCAGCCTCCAAAGCAACTCAAATCTCCAAACTCTACATTTGATTAGAATGTAGGCAATATGCGTTAGTACAAAATGTACCAAGTATGAAAGCTAGCACAACATCATAAGAGCATCTCAAATGGTTAGTCAGCATAAGACATAAGCATAAGAGATAATAACATAGTTATAACATAATCATCATAGTCATAGCATGGTCTCCAACATAAGCTTCATATTAACATAAGTCAACATAAGACATAGTTAATGAGCATAGGAGATAAGTCATAATCATATCAACATAATTGACACTTAGTCATCATTACCATAATAGCACCATTCTCAAGTAACCTCAAAAGTATACAAGTGCAAAGCAAGAATAGCATCCCATAATACCACGCAAGCCAAGTATCCCTTTTTAGTCATCTTAATCATAGTCTATGTACATGGTTAAGTCATAAGTCTTTCTACCGTAAGGGCACTATACTTCTAAGGAACCTCAAGACACACTTGTGCAATGCATGTAAGGCATCCCATACTACCCTTCACACTAAGCATAGCCTTGAAATCACCTTGGTCATATTCACCCTCCTTTTGGTTTTACTATAAGCTTACTTCTTATAGACAAAGGAACTACCACCTTAGTCAATCATATCTTTGAAGGCAACTATGGCAACAACCCAAGCTAAGTCATACTATGTGTGGGAACCCTTCATATCTAGCCTTAAGCCATACTTGTGCAATGTGTGGATAGCATCCCATACTACTACCCACACTAAGTACTCATTTAGACTATCATGAAGGTTCACTAGTTGGGGACTAATCCCTCTATTCTATTTACCTCTATTCAAGGCTACCAAGGAATAACCCCTTAATAGGCTAGACCATGCTATCATCTTACTAACATAACTAGGCTAAGCTAAGCTAACTACCTTGGAATACACACTAACATGCAAGTCCAAGCTACTCTAGGAAAGGTACAAGTGTCCTATCCTAGCTACCATGAAATAGTCCTAAATCAACTAAGTCATGCTACCCTTACAAGTGTACTAGATGACAAATGCAAGCTATCCATAGGGGAGTGTGATTCTCAACCCTAAGCTACCATGACTAATCCTAACTCAACATATCCTTGAAATGCATCTTACAATGCAAGTCAAGCTACCCTTAGGAGAGTCTAAGTCCTCTATCCCAAAGCTACCATGAAATGGTCTTGGCCAAACCAAGTCAAGCTACCATGAATGCATCCTAACAATGCTAGTTCAAGCTACCCATATGATAGTATAAATCCTCAATCCTAGGCTACCATGACTACTACTAACTCATGCTACCATGACTACTACTAACTCATGCTACCATGACATGCATCCTACAATGCTAAGTCAAGCTATCCCTTAGGAGAGAATAGATCCTCATCCTAAGCTATCAACCTTAGTCTTATCCTACTAAGCCAAGCTATACATGAAGGGATCATATATCACAACTTCAAGATATTCTAGTCTAACATGCTTTGATTCATTTTAGGTTAGTAGGTCAACCTAGAATCCTTCTATGTGAGAGAACTTGAATCTCCTAGCATATTCATGTCTAAGTGTATAAGAGAAAGAGAATTACACCACAAGATCACATCATATTGACTTTACCCCCAATGCCCTAACAATGATGGCTACAAGCCCTACTTTCAAGCTTAACTTCATTCTATCATGATCCATGTATAAATTACAAGCTATTCAATCACATTGTTCATTAGAAGGTGATTCTAGTCATACTTGATCATAAAGGTTCAATTCCAACTTTACAAGTCAAGATCATTCCTATTCAATTAAGTCTAGTTTAATTCATGATTAGATTATCCTAACTATGATCAATTAGTATTCAAGACATTGAAATAGGAAGATCACTTCAGAACCTTCAATTTTGCCTCTAATGACATAAACCCACAATAATCACATTCATCAATTTAGATTAGGGCTCACCATAGAAACCACATGAAATCATAATTTTATCATTAAACAAAGCTAAATCAATCATAATTGGGTGATATCCACTAGATTGGAATCACACCCAAACCCTACCCACAATGTAAGAACAACCCTAGCTATAATGGGGGTTTTGATCCACAATTGGGGGATTTCTATGGGGGATCTATGGGTGGAAGAACACATAGATGAATAATATTCACATACCTTCAATCAAAGCCCCAAACAAAGCTTGAATCAATGGTGAAAATCTCCCTAAGCTGCTGCCCCAACTTCTTTTCTTCTTCTTCTTCTAAAGAGAGGATTTCTCGGGGAGTAATTTGGGGGTCTTTAGATGAATGAGTTAATGACTTAGGGGTCTATTAACTATTTATAGGTGGTTATTTAACTACTAAACCGACCCCCTAAGCCCTTAATTAAATAACTAACTTAACTCCAAACACCTAACTTAAACTAAAATGTCAAAACCTGGCAGCATCTACGGATCCCCATCCACGGACCATGGATGGGTCTAAGGGACATGGTTTGGTGTCGTGATTTGGGTCAGAGACTCATATTTTGCAGGCCAACTGCCTGACCTACGCCCATGACCTACGGGGCGTAGGTTGATCTAAGGGGCGTGAATTGGGGTCGTAGATCAGCTGTTTTGATAGCTTTTTGGGCAGTGTTGGGGTCCTCCTCAAGGACCCCTTGGGTGGTCTTTGGGGAGTCGTACCCAGACGTTTAACCCCTAAACATGTCATTCTAAGTAGGGGAGCCATTTATCTTAGATTCTAACCCTCATACGACAGTCCAAAACTCCACTACAAGACTCTACAACAAACTAGTTCAACTCACTAGTTTCCGGGGTGTTACACCAAGCAACTGAGCTACTAAGATTCCCTATCCCCACTACCTTGGATGACGGACCCAAGATATTTGAAACTTTCTCTCTTGGGAATAGTCTGTGTGCCAAGCCTCACTTCGTCGCCGGCTTCATCTATCGCAACATTGAATTTGCATTCCAAATATTCTGTCTTGGTCCTGCTCAAAAATGATATTGTCCATGTGATTCTAAAAATAAACCTATATGAATAATATTTCAGATTCTATTTTGTTGAGAGAAGAATGTCAAAAGAGTATATTTTGCTGTCATCTTTACTCTTATGATGCAGATTATGTTAATTTTGACTTTTTTATTCCAAAAAAAAAATGAATAATTGAAAGAAATGTAGCTTTAAAAGTTTGAAAGTGAATAGAAAGTTTACATGCTTGCAGTTCTTAGCCAAGAAGCTTGGTTTGATACATGCAGCAATGTTGACTCTAACTCAGATGATGACTTCAGTAGCGTCTATGGAGGTAATGAACATCTTTTTTTTCTGTTGTTTTTACCGACATTTGACATCAATAATCTATTAGATAATTAGCTGCTAGAGTGATCCCTTCCAACATAATAGGCACCATGTCCAAATTTCTCTTTGCTTATTTATACTCTTTAACTTTTGTAGATCTATTCCCAAGAACTGGACAAGTGCTTCAATATGAAACTTCATCATGCTTTATGGATAACAACCTTAAGTACAAGGAGTACCACAAAATATATCTCAAGATAGATGGCAGTAGATCAGATAAGTTTTTGCTCAAATATGGAGTTAATAGTCCGAAAGGACTTGCACTTATAGGTGGTCAGGGCTATGAAGTTCCGTCCCTTGGGAAGCACAAAGTCCTTGGTGCCCAAAGGAAGAGATATTTGGATCGTGCATATGGAAGTTTTAATAGTGTTAAGGAGGATAAACTTGGTATGCTGGAAAAAACTCAAGAGAATGTGCTTAAGACTGTCCTACCGAAGCTGGTTACTTCCTTGAGTTTCAATGAACAGATCATTAGTGCATCGAAATCAGGCCAAGTTTCTCAAGTAAAGCAATCAACAATAAGGCTTTCTCTAAAGAGAACATCTGTTGATGGCAAAGAAGAGGATAAATATTGTAAGTACCTTGCCACTTACCATTTCGATTTTATTCTTTCATCTTAAATTAAGCTATATGCAAAAATCATTCTATGCATTTTTTTTTCATGACATCCCTGTGTTCTCCTTATTCTTTATGAATCTAATTGGTAATCTTATTCTTATTGTGATCATGATATGATGACGACTTTGTAATTAATTTTCGTGTTGTTACAAAATATGGTATCCAAATCACAAGAGTAAATCTAGAATATTTCCTTTTATTAATTTTGATATAATTCCTTCTATAGAATCCTTGTAATTGTATAGGTACCTTAATTATTCATGAGTAGAGATATTACTTCTTCCATTCGATTACATGGTATCAGGTCAGTTTCTTCCCTGTTTGGGCTCCATGCTATATTGTTCACACTCTACTTGGGCATAGGCGTGAAGGGGATTTAGAGTGGGTTGGAATCTCACATTGGTTTGGGAATGGACTGATCGTCTGCTTATATGAACTTAGGCAATCCTCCCTTCATGAGCTAACTTTTGGGGTTAAGTAAGACTTAAGTATATGTTTACAATTATTCTAGAATGTAAACATATAGGAGAACAAACCTATAGTTGAGAATGTCATATCTTTTAGTCGTAATCTCACCTAAGAACACGATAACTAAGTTTTTGAACCATGTCTTTGTAGAATTGAGAATCGTGAACCAATTAGGTTTAAATCCTGGATCCATCTCTGCTTGTAGGTGCATCAAAAACGTATTTTTATCGTCCCAGGGCCGGGGTGCAAATTCCTTGTTGCAGAGAAGAAAAGTTAATTGCAAGAAGTTGGTCAAAGATTGATCGCTCAAATGTTAAGCTACGTAGTGATAGTTATTTCAGGTACACTCCTCAGTGGAATCCTTTTAAGTGTGACGATATATCTTGTAAATGATAATTTATTACCCATACATTTCCTTGATTAATCTTGCAGTGACAAGAGAAAATCTTCTGCTCAAAGTGTATCTCCTTATATTCCTATTGGGGTTGATTTATTTGTGTGTCCTAAGAAGATAAATCACATTGCACAACACCTTGTGCTTCCTTCCGTAAAAGGAGATGGAAAATTTCCTCCATTACTAATTATCAATATTCAGTTGCCTACTTATTCAGCTCCAATGTTCGTTGGTGATGGTGATGGAGAAGGCTTGAGCCTTGTCATATACTTCAAAATTTCTGAAAGTTTTGACAAAGATGTTTCTCCCCAGTTTCAGGACAACATCAAGGTACTTTAATGTCTAAACAAATTTCCTGGTGTCTTACTTGAGAGATATGATAATGAATATATGCCAAACTTGTAAGATACACTTCAGTCTTTGGTTGGAACAATTTTATAGTTCACAGAACACGCCTTCTCTATTTTCACCGGCGAGTAGGTAGTACAACGTTGGTAAGAGTCTTTTGCTTCCATGGTTTCTCTTTTTTTCTTCTAGAAATATGATATTTCTCAATGTCATTATTGGGAAGAATTGGCAAAAAATGTCTAATTCTTGCTTAAACTAATTAGAAACAAGCTTGTCTTACATTTTATTAGATCTCTTAAGTCATTCGTATTACATGATATATATTTTTTTATGAACAAGAGGTGAATCGAGAATTCAAATTTGATGCTTCAACCTTTAGGCTCTTAGTACATTATGGGGTTCAACATTTAACATTTTGTTGAAATATTAATGATTTTGCTCTTACACATCTATATTTCTTGTAGAAATGCTGATTCGGTTTAACCTAGTGATTATAATTCTTCATCTGCCTCTTTCCATGAAAGTGGTAGTAGGGGATTGGAGAACTTTCAACATGACTTGCTTTGATATTAAATTTTCATTTCTATATTCGTCCGACAGAGATTAGTTGAGGATGATATGGAAAAGGTTAAAGGATTTGCAAGAGAATCATATGTTCCTTTTAGAGAGAGGTTGAAGATTATGGTTGGAGTGGTTAATCCAGATGAGATTGTTTCAAATGCTACTGAAAGTAAGTTTTTGAATGCTTACAATGAGAAGTCAGTTCTTTCGCGCCCTCAACACAGCTTTTATCAGGTGGATACTCTATCCTTTTGAGTTTTGATTTAAAGTTTTAAGATCTATGCACTAATGTACGTTGTGATCAATGATATTTACACTATCAGGTTGATCTTGACATGGTATAATAAGTTAAATTGAATTGATAGTCTAAAAAGACTTTACAATATCAGTGCATATAACTTAAATCCTTTTATTTATCTCAACTTTAGCATTATTTTGATGTTATCGAACATGAACATCAAGTCTATCTTTCTTTTTTTCTGTTTATTGCAGGGACCAAATTACTTCGAGGTTGATCTTGACATTCATCGCTTCAGCTACATTGCAAGAAAGGGACTAGATTCTTTTAGGGAGCGTTTAGGATTCGGGATACTGGATCTTGGTCTAACAATTCAGGTTTCCCTTTATTTTACTTGTTATATATCAGCAAGAATTGAATATATAAGGATTGAGGAAGTTAGCTTTGATTTAGGCTTGTCAAGATGATATATTTATTGATTGCATCAACAATACACCTTTTTTTTAAAAACATTATTAGTGTAGATTACTTAATACTTGTCACATTATGATTCAATAATGTAAATTTTATCAATCAGTGCATGAAACTTAAATTCATGGATAAATAATGAAGGCGCAAAAGCCAAAGGAATTACCGGAGAAAGTGCTTGGATGTGTGAGATCGAACAAGATTAACTTTGTTGATAATGACCAAATACCAACACTTATGTGTGCTGAAGATTCATTTTCAGATTGATATTACTACTGTCACCTCACCTGCATTTGGAGTGGATGAATCTTCAAATAGCCCCCCTTGTAATTAAGCAATTCCATTTTTCTATAAAACTTATTTTATAAGAGCCCACAAATGTATTTTGTTCTTACAGATGACACACTAGTATCATTTTAATATGACAATTTGGTAACATCCAAAAAGTTTTGCTGATGAAAATCAATACATAACTATTTTTGAGAGCCTGTCAGTTTGTATTTTCATTTTTTGTGAGCACATTGTGATGGGTAAAACTTGTCTGTTACATGTGGCGTGAAGAACAACATGTGTAGATTGATAAGACAAGGAAAATCGGATCCTCGGGGAATACACCCTCGAGAGAGAGGGAATAAACGCGGTAGAGAAATGAAAGGAATTGTACCCTAGTGATGTGGATAAAAGGACAAACGAGATAAAATATAAAAAGGGCCAGGTGAGTGGAAGAGCCTGTACACATTTTTAGTAGCATCACCACGCGACCCTCTATAATTGGTTTTAGTACTTTAGGGTTCAAGAGGAGCTTTTTTATTGGCTAAAGCCTTTGATGATATGACAATATTCGGAACAGGTTTGATGATGACAAAGTGAACCAGGTTCACCAACTTGAAGGAAGGAAAAGAGAAACCGCGTGAATAGGAAAACCTTATTAAAGGAAGAAGAAACGTAATAAGGAAAGAATGTGACAAGTGGAAAACTACTTTTCTTGTAGGACTCCACTAGGGTTTCATAAACTCCTATTAAAGGATAATTGAGACATGAGAAAACTAGATTTTGCTATCATAAAACGAGGTTGTTTTTCAGCAAGAGCAAGTGACAACGCAAAAGAGAAAAAAACTAGAAGAAAGAAGAACGAGAGTTAGGTTTTCTTTCTAAAGCTAAGTTTGTGTTAGTTCAACTTAAAAGCATTGTTTAATGATAATTGTACTAAATGTGAAAGTGAACTTGTGAGATTTTGTAATAAGAAATGAGTTTGATTTCTTGGAGAGTAGAGACAACAATTATAGTTACGGGTGTCAAAAAGAGCCCAACTATAGGTAACCCGCCGAACCCGCCCATGATTTTAAGGGTTGTGCTCAAGATAATTTAAATTGGGTTCAATCTCAACTCATTCAAGCCTTAACCCATTTTAAGAGAATCTTCAATTGAGCCCAATTTAATCTCCAATTTCAACCCATTTTAAGACTCTTTATTTGCATTGATGTAATGTATGTTCCTGTATTAAAGGTATGAATTACTATCTATTTTATATTTTTAGGATTTATCTATCCATTTGTAACTTCTTTTTTAAAATTTTCTTAAGTTAAAATTCAAAGTGAGGTTATAAAACTTAAATAACAATATATTAAAATTATTGAGATTAAGCGAGTCTAGACGCAACCCAGTTTTAAGCCCATCTGAGCCCAAAGTAAACTTGAGAGGGTCAAGATCCAACCCAATTTCTATTTCAACCCATTCTAATATCTCCAATTTCAACCCAACCCGCCCATTTGATACCTCTTAGAGTTAATAGTTAGAGTTGAGGTACTAGAGTTAGTCCCTTTTATTATTGAGTTGTAATATAAAGTTGCTCTTTGAAGTTGGTGGAGGTTGCTGAAATCTTACAAGCTGTAGGTCGTGTGTTTTCTTCCTTTGAGCAAGGAGGTTTTCCATGATAAATCTGTGTTTCGTTTCTGTTGCATTATTGTCTCTGCTAATACAACTAGAACATGGTTCTTGTTTTGATCAACTGGTTAAGGTTTCTTCAATTGGTATTTGAGTAGATCTTTTCACTTAAAGCGTTTCATACCTTGAAAATGATCAATGACTGCACCACCTACTACACAAGAAGGAGAGCCACAAACAAGACCCCTACTATTCAATGGAAAGTATTATGGATGGTGGAAGAACAATATGATGGATCATTGTATAGGAGAAAAATTAGATCTCTGGGAATTTATTCTAGATGGTCCTACCATACCTATGAATAATGGAACTGATGGAACAACTCAGGTGCCAAACGGTAGAAAGGAACATAATGCTGCTGCCAAACTTGCAATTCAGAATAATGCAAAAGCAAAAAAGATCTTGATATACGAAATAGATTCGGATGAGTATATTAGAATTTTAGCATATCCAGATCAAAAGGTTATATCAGAAACACTAAAATGGCTCATGAGGAAAAAAATTGGGTCAAGAAATCCAAAATTAATAATCTAAATTGTAGTGTAAGCTATTTAGAAAGAGGAAGGTGAAACAATTCAGGATATGCACACCAGGTTCATGGCTATCATTAATGAAATCTTAGGAGAAGTGATTCCTATTACAAAAAATAGTCATAAAACTTATGTGTTCTTCCTGAATTACGGGAAAGCAAAGAGGTAACAATTTCAAAATCATGTGATCTGGTAACTATGATGATGAATTGGAAATCTCATGACCTAAGAACTGAAAAAGAATCAAGAAAGAAAAGAACATAATCCTTAAGACAATTGAAAAGGATGACTTCGAGGATGATAATATTTCTTTAATGACCTAAAGGTTCTCAAGAATTGTTACACCTCAAAAATTGGAAAAGGAAGAAAAGGACTATTTGGTCTACAATTTGTGTCTCCGGGTCTCATCTACGAACCGTAAAAGCTTCTACGGGTCGTAGATGGCAACCATAGGAAGAGGGAAAATAGTTTTTCAAAAATAACTCCAGTACCCCTTTTACGGTTCAGTAGGACGACCCGTCAGTCTTTGTACGAGCCTAGATAGGTCTCATAGGTAGGTCCCAGACTTGGTGAAATTTTAAGGAGTCAAGTTGGTTTCTATGGATTGTAGGAAGACCTATAGGCCGTAGACAGAGTTCTTCAAAAGTTGGTCCAAAATTAAGGTTTCTGAACTTTTCTACGGTTGACCAGTACAGTTCGTAGGAGTTCTACGTGACCATAGGTCCAAACCATAGAAAGGCTTTGGCAGTTATTTTAAGGGGATTTTGAGTCCCTCATTGTTTTAAATCAAAACTATGTCGTTTTGTCTTCTACCCTAAGCCCTATATAAAGCTTTAAGGTCATAAAACTACCTACTTCAACCCCATTCTCTTAATTTCCCAAAACCAAACAAAATACACTCCCTAAATTCCTCTCAACCTAAGGAAGAAGAAGAATGTAGGATTCAAATTCAAGTGTCTAATTCATCATTCTTTGTGGGCTTTTAGTAGAAAGGTATGTGGGTACTCATCCATGGAATCCATTCTTCCATGGGGTCCCCCAAGCTTTCCAATTTTCCAATTCAATTTCAATTGATCAAGTTAGGATTTCAATTACATATTTATGGGTTTCACTCAATTATGATTTATTATTGTTGATTAAGTCTTCTAATGCATGATTTGATGTTAATACATGATATTGAGTTGAAATTATATTAACCCATGCCTAATTTATTATTTTCTAATATGAACCTATGAACTATGAATTTATGAAGATATGCATGTTTTTATGAAGTTATGAAAAATTATTTTGGGATGCTTTGGAAGGAAAGTATCAATGTTATTGTGAAAGTTATGTCTCACATATGCATTCACATTGATGAAAGCTTTTCTCATCCATGTTTAATTGTGTTTAAGGAGCTATTTTATGTTTTCATCTAAAAGTGTGGATTGGTATTGATCATTGCCTTTCTTATGTTATATTGATATTTGATTTTTTTCTATTCCGTTGGGATTTAGACTTGGCACCTAAAGGGCTTTGAGGTGGAGATTCAATCGGGGTAGTCTCTAGTAGTAACCTATAGTCCCTAACTAGGTGCCCCCTAAGGATTATCTTAAATGACCTAGCTAGTGGATCCACTTTAGCAAAAGAGGATATGTATGGATTCTACCTTGGCAAGTAGATTCCCCTTTTTTCAGTATGATGGATATATCTGATTCCATGATATAGCTCTCATGGTCTTATTATTGGTTAACGATAATATCCCACAAAATGACAATGTTTCTTCCAAGCTTTTCTTATGTCCTTTATGTTAATGCCCTTGACCATATATAATGATTTACATGTCATTTCTTCTTAAAACTTTTAATGTTCAAATATTGCTTATGCCTTACATGTTTTAAGCCATTCATGCTATCATGCCTATTTTACGGATATTGCCCCATACTTAGTACATTCCATGTACTAACACATACTTGTGCCTACATTTTTTCACGAATGTAGGGTTCGATGCTCCTACTTCGCATACTCGTGGCTAGTGGGTTTCCTTGTCTTTAAAGATTGGTGAGTCCTTATGTTCGGAGGACTGCGATAATTTTATAGCTGTATGTCATTTCCATTTTCAGACTTTGTATGTGATGTATGGGTTATGTCCTAGCCACTTTACCTATGATGTATTGGATGGCTTATTGAGACTTATGTTAGACTTCCACTTTGTAAAACTCTTTGAAATATGAAAATGCTATCTTTCTGAATTCTTTATGTCAATTATCTTGTATGATGTATGCTAAGTGGATTGTGTAGGGCCTCTCAGGGTCCAATACACCTAGTTACACCTAGGGTATACTTTGGGCCTTGTCAAGAATGCTGATAAAGGGTCATGTGAATCAAAGGAGAATTTTTCAGAAGATGACTTATATAGACATCCAAGAACAAGTGTCACAAGTGTTGGAGTCCAAATCACTTCATCAAGTTTTCCCCTTGTGGTCTTTGGAGTATAAGAAGAACAATGCAGAAAAAACACTAGGAATGATCTGTACATTACTACAAATCACAGGCTGACTAATCACAAGGCTGATTTATCTGTTAAAAAAAGCTTTAGTGGATATGGAATATTCATTGGATAAGAATATGATGAAGTCAAACTGAAAATCAATCACTATGGATGATGAAGGAAACAATAAAATATGACTTTCTTGCACTGGTGGTAACAGAGTCAGATGATGAAGGAAATCCATGCTAGTCCCAAGAAACAATTATGATATTGATGACAAAACAAATTCAGAGGAAGAAAAAGATGACAGGTAGTCTAAGGAAAATTTTCATCAAATTAAAGAAAATCTACATCTCTATTTAAAAAATAATAATTAGAATACTTATTTTGCATTTTCATGGATGCATTTCATTCAACATGTGCTGAAAAAGAACAAATTTAGGAAGACTATGTGTCACATACCAAAATACCCCCTAGACGTGACTGGCACCTGCTAACACCACCAGACAAGCGTAGAAAAAATATGTATACTTACCCAAATTATTTAAGCACTGTGATAGAGCATGCGCAACTCCAAAACTCATCAATACTCATTAAAATGAAATAATTATCTGATCAAAATTTTATATCGATTAATGAAAAGAAAACATCACTTAATTAATATATCTCTCACTCAAATCCTACAATAAGACCTTGGAGCAACTATTAAAGTTACATGAGTTCAACTTTCATGCATGGAAACCCCAAGAAAAGTAGTCATAAACTATAACTAGATAAAACTGAAAAGTAGCTTGCATGAAGAATGCGAAGGTTGTCACGACCCAGGGATACCCCCAGATGTAACATGGCGTATAGAATCCCGAAGGACTCCATACAAGCCACTTAGCTATCATCACATAAGAACTAGAACAATAAGAGTAAAACAATAGTCCAAGTATAAATCATTTTATAAGACAAAAAGTGGAAGTCTAAACTCATGTCTCATCATAAACATCTAATACAATAGAATTAAATTGGGCCTAGCCCATACATCATGTTCAAAATAGAAATAAAATAAGGAAACTAAAACAACAAAGCCCATCCTTGAAGCATGAGGACTCACCAAAGTTCGGGAATCAATCAAATCACCAACTAGCCACAAAAATGAGCTCCCTAAATATCGGACCCTACATTTGAAAAAATGTAGGTAAGAGTATTCATTAGTACAAAACAATGTACCAAGTATGATAGCCATGCATAAAACATTTAAAACATCCAAAAAGGGACATTTCATTTCATGACATGCAATTGACCAAGCGAAACATGATATAAAAGATTTATAAAACATAAGTCATAAAATCATGGTCAGTGCAAGCTAACTTCATCTATAAAGCCTTTGAACACATGTGATACACTATTTGAAGTAACCTTAGTTCGTTATTACTTGTGGGGAAATCAACCTTAACCAACATGAGACCATGTGAGCTATAACTTGATCACTCGGTGTCTCCCACACCGAAAAGGGTTGTTCTACTTGCTTAAGGTAAAACCATGAATATCTAGCTTAAGTGGATCCACTAGCTTATCAACCTATAGGGGCACTTAGTTTATAGGATAAGGAGATTGCTACAGAAACCCGACCTCTACTACGGGGAGCTTCCATCTCATGAGATTACTTTGGAAACCCGATCTCTACTATGGGAGAGCTTCCATCTCACTATCAATATCCACTCGGTGCTAAGCATAAATTCCCACAGAGTAGTCATTTCTTACTTGACTTCATTACTCATGAAAAGGTGCCCTTGGGCAACCAATCCAAGCTAGTTCATTGGAATAACTCTTACTCTTGATTCATTTAGGTGAGAAAGCCTTTCAACCTAAGATTCCTTTCTATGTGAGAAAATCTTTCACATCATGCTAGTTATATGTTTATGAGAATGTCCTTTCAACAACACAACAACAACATCATCATCATTGGTATTTTTACTCTCATAGCACCCTTACAACATTAGCATAAATCTCATAATCAATGCATAAGTCCATAATTTACCTCTTGAGGTCAAAATCCACTTTCAATCATAAACTCTTTAGAAAACATGGGTTAGATATGGATTTCATCATAAATACATGTAAAACTTGCAATACATGCTTAATTTCATAAACCACTTGCTTTATACTAAAAATCCCTCATCATATGATTCATAACTTGAAAACATAGGTATTACATGGGTTCATGGGGGAATTCATCATAAAAGCATTGTATTTCATTAATACTAGAAGATCATAATTAATCATTTAAATCAATAATGAAAGGAACCCATGCTAATTGAAGAAAACCCTAACTAGATTGGGGAATTCTACCATTTGAAATAGAGGAATTTGGGAACTCCATGAATGAAAGGAATCCATGGATGAAAACTATCATACCTTAACTCTAAATCCTAGCCTTCAATAGAGGAATTGGAACCTTAGCTTGAAACCCTAGGTGAATCCTTATTCTTATCCTCTTCTTCTTCTTCTTCTTCTTCTCCTCCTCCTTCTTCTCCTCCTCCTCCTCCTCCTTCTCCTTCTCCTTCTCCTTCTTCTCCTTCTTCTTCTTCTTCTTCTCCTCCTTCTCCTCCTCCTTCTCCTTCTCCTTCTCCTTCTCCTTCTGCTTCTCCTTCTCCTTCTGCTTCTCCTTCTGCTTCTCCTTCTGCTTCTCCTTCTCATTCTCCTTCTCCTTCTCATTCTCATTCTCGTTCTCCTTCCTTTTCTTTTTTTTTTTCTTCTTCTTCTTCTTCTTCTTCTTCTTCAAGTTTCTAGAGAGAGAATATTTGAGAGGAGTTTTGGGATTCTTTTGTGAAATTGGAAGAATGAAGTAAATGGGGTGAATTTGGGGTTAAAAAGACTTATATAGGGGTTCTAAACATAGAAGAAATGACATAGCTTAGGAACTAATTAATCATGAAAAGACCCAACTAACCCTGAAATAATAACTGACAACGGCCACCGGACGGACCCAGTCGACGGACCGTGGTCTCACCTACGGTCCGTCCTGGTGGACCGTCGATGGACTTCTGGCACTTGATTTTTGGGCCTCAAACCATGGATCCTAGTCTGACCTACGGTCCGTAGGTCGATCCGTGGTTCTGGACCTCAACCACCTTGGCAAGGTGACCAATCCACGAACCCACCTACAGTCCGTGGTTCAACCCACTGGCCGTGGTTGGCCTCCGTGGCTGGCACCTTCAACTTCACAAAATCATGTTTAATTCCCTTTTTCGGATATGGGTTGTTACAATATCACCCCCTTGGAACCATTCGTCCTCCAATGAGATTTAAATTGGTTCTAAAAGCTTAGGAGAGGAACTAACAACCCAACCTAACAATGCAATGCATGAAGCCAAGGAGGAATTATTGACTCCAATCTAGGATGTTCTCAAAACATCATAAGAGGGGTGAAACTAACTTTATCAGCCCATTATGCATGCAATGCACATAAATAAGGAAGAAATATCAACTACAAGCTCAACAAACTCAAATGCATTATAAGGAAGTAGGAACTACATCTAACAACCCATTATGCATGAATTTTCAAAATTACTCATGTTCAAGGAGGAACTACCTTCTCCAAGTTAAGAGCATTCTAAACACAATTTCATGGAGCCCATATGCAATTTACTCTCAAAAAGCATAGCTAAAGAATATTCATCAATTCAACTCCTGAAGTCTATAGGCAACTCATACTCAATGCACAACAACATAAGGAAAATCAAACATGTAAACTCATTTTCTTTCAAACACACTTTTCCATGAACATGCATCACATAAGGAAATCATGGAAACACATAAAAAACACATGACTCCCAAAACAAAGGTCAAATCAAGAGGAACTCATTACCTCAAGCTAGAGTAGGAGTAGAATGAAAAAGATGAGGATGTCGGGACATCATATCGGCCTCAGCCTCCCAAGTAGCACCCTCAACTAACTGATTCCTCCACAATACTTTCACGGAGGCTACCTCTTTATTTCTCAACTTCTTGATCTGCCGGTCTAAAATCTCAATCGGAACTTCCTCATAAGAAAGATTCTTATCAAATCTCAACCCTTCTAAGGAAACTATGGATGTCGGATCACTAACACATTTCTTCAACATAGAGACATGGAAAACCGGATGAATCGATGCCAACTTATTTGGCAAATCTAACTCATAAGCAACCTTACCAACACGCCTAAAAATCATATATGGGCCAACATATCGGGGACTAAGCTTCCCTTTCTCACCAAAACTCATTATACCCTTCATAGGAGAAATTTTCAAGTAAACTCAATCATGAACATCAAACTCAAGATCCCTTATTCTCACATCGGCATATGACTTTTGCCACGTTTGAGCAGTTTTTAACCTTTCTCTAATAAGTCAAACGTTCTCTTTGGCTTTATGTACCAATTCGAGATCTATTAAGGCAACTTCACCCACCTCTGTAACACCCCGTATTCTACGTGTATGTAACAACCCGTATTATGCATATGCTTATTCTATTCTTGTGATACTTGACATAGCCTTATAGTATAGGCAAGGGACCATATTTCTTATATGATTAGCGTTGGTTTAAACTAGCTCAGAAAGTGATGTGATACCTTGCACGTTTCAGCATATGTACTGCAAGTTAACTCCAACGGGAGTATTTAAACTCAAGACAGTAAGGTGGTAATTGAGCTTAAAGTTGAAAGTTAAGTGCTAAGTTAAAGCAAAATGGATTAATATTTAGAAAATGGAATAGAATAAGTGAGCTGCTTGCTTGACTTAAATAAGCTAGTAGGTGACAAGTAGGTGCATCACCTACTTGAGCTATATGGATATAGTTAAAAAGGCTAAGGTTTATGGATCAGATTTGGGACTATGCTAACGGACTCACTTGAGGCCCAAATTAAGTTAAATAAAAAGAAAATGAAACTAAAGCCCAACAGCCAAATCTGTCAAGGCCCAATATATTTAAGCCCAAGTGAAAGAAAGTAGGTGCATCACCTAGTTTGACCCTTTGAGCTACTTGATGTACATAAGCACCGCATCACCTACTTGACCAATTATTTGCTAAAAATGGACCAAAAAAAGGGAGGTTCTAGAGGATATTCTTAAAGGTGAAGAAAGCTCAATAAAAGATATATTGGCTGCTATTCTCACTCATTTTTAACACACAATATTGAGAATTAACTTCAGCTCTCTCTCTCTTTTCTCTTAAGGATTAAAACAACAGCCTTAAAGTTCCTTCTAGGGTTCTTGAAGAGATCCCCATATCTACAAAATAAGGTAAGAGAAACACTTATGGATTTAGCTTAATTCTCCCATGGAAAATTAGAAAACATGTTATTCATGCTCAATTATAAGTAGAGGGCAGAATTTCCCACAAGCTACTGCTCACTTTCCTTAATTATTAAGATACTTTTCTCTTCTTCTTTGGTTTAAGTGTGAAGGGAAGTTAAAGTTATAGAGGAATTCAAGTTATAAGGAAAAGTTGCAGAAATTAAGTTAAGGTGACTGCTCCATTTTTGTTCCTCCTTATGTATGAGTTTGAGTGAAGAATTATGGGTTTGCTGTCATAAAGAACTAAAAGGGGTGGTGAGTTCAATAATTGGTTGTATGATAAAGAATATTTGAGGCTGTTTTATGTGTATTGTGGTTGGTGCATCTTGGGTAATCTTGGAAAAGGATATATAATGTATGTATTGGGCAGAGAAGGAGGGTGTGATGATACACATTATTTTAAGGGTTGTATTGTCTCATTATCCGTCAATGTTAGCTACTGTTTTACGGTGCTCATGGTGTGATAGCTGCTAATTTTAGTTTATCATGACTTATATTGTAGATTAAAACCTAAAAGGGGAGGCGGAATCATGATAGTTTTATTGGTCAGAGGATAAGGTATGTAAGGCTATTCGATTTCCTATTTCTTTGGCATGAATCCAACACTTGCATTACAAAAAGCAACCTTTCTAAGTGTCCTTGATAGTGACTGATCCATAGTTGCAGTTCCTACTCCCTAGAACAGTAAAGTGAGTACTCTAATATGAGGTTGTTACTAAATGTACGTGCTTACTCTACCAAGTATTAGCATGCAAGGTTTAAACTTGTTTCATCGTCAAAGTACCCTTGGCACGTGTTTCCCTTATATAAATCAAAATGACCCTAGATTACACATGATAGATATGTTTATATGTTGTATATACAATCTTCCCATATCATGCCAACTTACTTCAATTATCTATATATATATGTTATATTTTCACATGTTCATCTGTTCCCTTTATTGGTTTTTACTCCCATTGTGTGAGACTATAATGTTACCTCACAAGATCCCTACTTTCTCTATTGTACATTTTATATGTACTTACTTGGAATATGTATCCGTCCTAAAGTTGAAGCTGTCAACGTTCTCCCTTGGTTCCATGTTCACGTATACCGTGTATTTGATATTAGTTAGTGAGTATTTGGCTATCATATAGAGTTCAAATATCTTGGCTGAATGTTAAATGTATTCAATTGATATGTGCTTCAACTTGAGATGTCAAAATGCTTACTGAGGCATATAATCTCCTAAGTATTACACATTCATGCCACATTTGCTGCCCATGTCATTGTTATTATCGTAAGTCCATATTCATATGTCTTCTACTACTGGTCTATAGTTCCAAATCTCAACAATGATTGTGACCACCAAAACAACAATCTCAAAAGATTTATGATCATAAAAAAACAATCTCAAAATAGTGATGAACTCCAAGACAACAATCCCAAGGATTAAAGAATCTAAGTGAAGCAATCTGTATAATTATGGGTGGCAGCGCAGGGGCAAATGCCTAGCATGGGTCGATCCCATTTGTTATAGAAGGGTGGCAGCTCAGGGGCGAAAGCCTAGCACGGGCCGATCCCAATTGGTATAAGAGGGTGGCAGCTCAGGGGCGAAACCTAACATGGGCCGATCCCAATTTGTGGAATTATGCGGACAACATCCTAGGGGTTAAAACTCCTAGCATGGGTCATCCTCTTCTACCACTGATCAACTGGTCATTTGTATCATATGTCTTATAAATATTATAATGCAAAGAAAAGTAAAGAAAGGAATGTAACATACATGATTCCACAAGTATAAAACAAAGGTGGTCTCTAATCCTTATCTATTGGTATTTGGTTTCACTTGAGCTCTCATTTTACATATGGTTGTATTATGCCTTACATATTCAGTACATTTTTTCGTACTGACATCCCAATAAAAGCACATGATACTCAACGGTTGTTGGTGAGCTCCAGGTTGATTCGGGGCTTTGCCGAGTCTTTACTATGCCTAGTTCATAGTGGTACAATCATGCATTCCAGTAGAGGCTTTGTAGACATTGTAAAGCTATCATATGAATTCATAGTTTCACTTGTCAGATGTATCGGTTCAACTAGTGAACTTTTGTTGTATATAAAGCTTCTCATTA
This sequence comes from Solanum bukasovii, assembly GCA_029582585.1. Taxonomy (NCBI): domain Eukaryota; kingdom Viridiplantae; phylum Streptophyta; class Magnoliopsida; order Solanales; family Solanaceae; genus Solanum; species Solanum bukasovii. The sequence goes on along the minus strand of JAJOOI010001037.1, from coordinate 30,118 downwards.
GTAAATATATTTGCATAGTAGTAGTTTACTTTCTCATCATAGGTGACTTGTAAAACATGTGTTCATATGGTACTTGTCCGCCTCACCTAGGGTTGGAGTGTGACAAAAGTGGTATCAGAGCAGTTAGTCCTAGGGAGTCTACAAAGCCGTGTCTAGTAGAGCCTTACTTATGAATGTGTTGTGCACCACATTTATAATTAGGGGGCTGTTTGGACATTTATCAAAAGTTACCCTCATTCGTAATCGAGATCGTGCGATAGAACGAAATTAAGAAGTCAATTTCCACTTTCACCTGATCATGCTATTCATATTATGCTTACGATGGTTAAGGTTAACGGTAGCTAGAATGTTAACATGCAATCTATAGAAAAGGATCTGAAGTTATCAAAATTTAGACTATATTGAGCTCATTTTATTCGACCGTCCCACTCCACAAGGTATGTAAAGGCTTTTATGTTATTTGCATTTTAAGTTGCATTTTTACCATTTCTATCACATTGGTTCAATTGAGAAAAATATAGTATGGTTATCCATATACTTAAAAATGATGGGTTACCTAGTTACATATATGAGTTGTAGCATTTCTAAGCACATCTTTTCAGGAGAATGTATTCAACTCTTGGGTTATATATTTCCTTCATATTTATAGGATCTATTCCTATAGAGGACACTTGTTAATAGTCTATGCTATACATAGAATATTTAGCATTACACATGTTCTCAAAATTGATGTTGTTGAACCAATTTTTTTTCCGGAAGAAGGCATTGGTACAATCTGATAGGTGGATGTATCAGTGCAATAGTGTTATTATAGATACCCCTAACTGGCTGACAAGGCCCATATTCTCACCATATATCATCCCAAATATGTTAATATTTGGCAAAGCCCTGAATAAGTACTAATAACATTTGTATTCTTTTCATGGTTATAAAACTTAGGGATAAGTGAGCCAATTTCTGCAAATGATATATGTATGGTAGTTTCTATTATGATTTATGTTTTGGCTATGGAGGATTAGTATGCGACTAAAGGGTAAGGTTAACAAAAGGAAAAAATTGATTGGTTAGACCTAAGTTGTGATTAGTCAGGTTGTACATAGTGGGATTAGAGTACATGAAGCTACTAGTTTTGATTAAAAGGTACTTATTAGATAGGAAGCATGTGAGAATGAAGCTTGAATTATATGGGCCGAATATGTATGTAGAGCTTCTCGTTAGAAAGAGATGGGATATGTCAAATTCCCTAAACATAGGAGTAGGAGTGATATGAGGATGCTATAGAGGAGTGAGATAGGTGATTATGAAAGAGAGGTTACTAAGTGTATGAGGCAATAAAAAGGTATCAACTCTTCAATCCTAACGAGTTATAATGGTGCACCCGGGAACAACTTTGTGAACCTTTGTTAGATAGAGAAGTCATTTTAGTATTGATTCAAGTCTTGATATTTGGTCCTGATAACAACAAGAAAAAAAGAGGGGAATAGAAAGGTTACCTAGATAGAAGATACATGGACCTAGTTCATCTACATCATTAGTACAAAAGAGAAGCAGAACATTATTCACATGTATAGACTTCCATCAATTTGAATAGAGCTACTACAGGGTTCATTTAATATATGCCTACAGTAATTCGTCAGTCATAGTCCAGTTAAGGGAGAGGAAAAATTGATCATATGCTAGTTGTTAATATTTGCTATCTTGCATGGGAAAAGAGTCGGAGCACCCTCACTTGTTTTTTAATTTTTTTTTATTAGTATGGCCAGACCTATCTAGTTAAGCCCAAAGAGGCTAACTTGAAGATTTTATGAATCATGATATAACTTTATAGGTACTTGACATTTACATGTTATTAGAGTTCATGTTTTATGGTGCGTTCAAGCTTCACTATTTATTTTCTATTTTGACCTTCAAAGGGCACCAGGCATTGAGAGTGATATAACACAAGCTAGTAATGAAGGCAAAGTTGAACTCGACCTCCTACTCTAAAAGATGAACTATTGAGGATTTTCTTTTTCTATCTTGACTGTAGTATTTATATTGACCTAGACGGAAGCCAAATCCCAATAGCAGAACACCTAAAAGAATTCTTAGGAGATTGGAGAGAGTAGATGGGGAAATCAATTATATGTGTTTAGGTGAGTAAGGAATATGAGCAGCACTATCCCACCTGTGACTTAACGCTTAAGACAATGTGTTTGCCCTTATTATGGTAGAGTGGTTCTATAAGACATCTCGTAGTTTCCAAAGATGGGTTGTTATATAATTATACATGCTGCATGTTCTATAACTTATCTATTTGTATGTCATTTTCCCTTTGTGGATTACCTTCTCACAGGTTACCTAATGTCATAAAATGCTTACATGTAAATGTTATCCGCTTCAGAGCACCCTTGTTTATTGTTAATATGTTTCATAGGACCTTTTCTTTACATGTTTTTTATTGCACTGGTTACATTCCACATGTCACTTGTCCATATTGTGTGGGTACTGCATTGTAATTGATCATAAGCTATGAGCAAAATTAGTGCTCATGGGTTATATGACTCGCATATCACTTGTTTACACGTCATATGCATCATAAACCATTTCTATGTATATTACATGCCTTGTATCCTACTTGCTTAAACATTACAGGCCTTATAGCTTTTCTAGCCATGTGTCATGTGTTCACTTGCTCATATTTCATAAATGTACTTATTGACATTTTAGGTCACCAATCCATGTGATATAACACACTTGATCAATGTAATTTGTGTTATGTAGTTCATATTTCAGATAGTCTACTTGCTTACGTATTATATATTTTGTAGCTTTAGTGCTCATGCATCATGTGCTCATCTAACCATTTCCTACATTCCTTATAGTTCATTCGTTCACATGCTACCCTATGAACCATATGCGTGTGTACTCCATATATTTCTATAGCTTAATGCCCATATATTATGCGCTCCCTTTTGTGCTAATCTGCCTATGTGTCATACCCAATGTGACTTATTTATTTGTACACTATGCCCCTCTGTGATTATTGACTTGAGTTTTGAACATTTTGGGAAAACATTTCCTTGTATCATTGTGTAGTAAATATTTTAACTAGAAAAGGTTGGGCATATATGTAAATTTCATCACACCCATAGATATTTACTTAGCATAATGCCTTATTCGAAGGTCCGGCATAAAACTTTAGATTTTATACTAAAAACTATATGTTCTTATAAGTCTCACCTCTGAAAAACGTCATGAGATAAAAGAGAAGGGAGAGTAGAGCCCCGATAGGTTAGGCCTATGATTTTGTGTTTGTTCCATATGCGAAAAAAATTAGGAGATACTATAGTTATTCTTGATTGTTAAGGCCCGGAAGCTAAGCTCAAAAGGTTTATTGTGGAAGGAATAAAATATAACATAAGATACTTGGGAATAGAATATGGTAGAGATACTAAATGCCCCTCCTCATTCTAAACATCAACATAAGGATTTGAGATCATGTGGTCCCCTTATATGATCATAAATCCTACTAGCAGTTGTTCATTTGATATGTCATTTGCATGTTCTGTATTTAGGTATATTAAAGTCCTTATTTGTATGAATTCTACTTGCGTATCTTCAGTAAATTACATGGTCAAGAAAGGGGTTGATTTGTCATATTATTATTTCATGAACCATATCTATTAATACGTCATGCTAGACTTGTCTATACGTGTTTTAGGTTAGTCTACGTATTTTGGATAGTCATATTTACAGAGGGAACTCTCGCAAATCTCCAAATGAAATTCCAAGGTTAACCAAACTATCAGCTTAACGTATCATTCGAGCAAGAATGATCATAAGGGGGGGAGGATGTAACACCCCGTATTCTATGTGTATGTAACAGCCCGTATTATGCATATGCTTATTCTATTCTTGTGATACTTGACTTAACCTTATAGTATAAGCGAGGGACCATGTTTCTTATATGATTAACGTTGGTTTAAACTAGCTCGGAAGGTGATGTGATGCCTTGCACGTTTCAGCATGTGTACTGCAAGTTAACTCCAACGGGAGTATTTAAACTCGAGATAGTAAGGTGGTCATTGAGCTTAAAGTTGAAAGTTAAGTGCTAAGTTAAAGCAAAAGGGATTAATATTTAGAAAATGGAATAAAATAGGTGAGCTGCTAGCTTGACTTAACTAAGCTAGTAGGTGACAAGTAGGTGCATCACCTACTTGAGCTATATGGATCTAGTTAAAAAGGCCAAGGTTTATGGATCAGATTTGGGCCTATGCTAATGGACACACTTGAGGCCCAAATTAAGTTAAATAAAAGGAAAATGAAACTAAAGCCCAGCAGCCAAATCTGCCAAGGCCCAATATATTTAAGCCCAAGTGAAAACAAGTAGGTACATCACCTAGTTTGACCTTTTGAGCTGCTTGATGTACATAAGCAGGTGCATCACCTACTTGACCAATTATTGGCTGAAAATGGACCAAAAAAAGGGAGGTTCTAGAGGATATTCTTAAAGGTGAAGAAAGCTCAATATAAGATATATTGGCTGCTATTCTCACTCATCTTTAACACACAATATTGAGAATTAACTCCAGCTCTCTCTCGTTTCTCTTAAGGATTAAAACAACATCCTTAACGTTCCTTCTAAGGTTCTCGAAAAACCCTCATATCTGCAAACCAAGATAAGAGAAACACTTATGGATTTAGTTTAATTCTCCCATGGAAAACTAGAAAACATGTTATTCATGCTCAATTATAAGTAGAAGGCAGAAGTTCCCACAAGCTACTGCTCACTTTCCTTAATTATTTAGATACTTTTCTCTTCTTCTTTGGTTTAAGAGTGAAGGGAAGTTGAAGTTATAGAGGAATTCAAGTTATAAGGAAAAGTTGCAGAAATTGAGGTAAGGTGACTGCTCCATTTTCTTCCTCCTTTTGTATGAGTTTGAGTGAAGAATTATGGGTTTGCTGTCATAAAGAACTCAAGAGGGTGGTGAGTTTAATAATTTGTTGTATGATAAAGAATATTTGATGCTGTTTTATGTGTATTGTGGTTGGTGCAGCCTGGGTAATCTTGGAAAAGAATATATAATGTATGTATTGGGCAAAGAAGGAGGGTGTGATGATACACATTATTGAAAGGGTTGTATGGGCTCATTATCCATCAATGTTAGCTACTATTTTACGTGGCTCATGGTGTGATAGCTGCTAATTTTAGTTTATCATGACTTATATTGTAGATTAAAATCTAAAAGGGGAGGCTGAATAGTGATAGTTCTATTGGTCAGAGGATAAGGTATGTAAGGCTATTCGATTTCCTATTTCTTTGGCATGAATCCTACACTTGCATTACAAAAAGCAAGCTTTCTAAGTGTCCTTGGTAGTGACTGATCCATAGTTGCAGTTCCTACTCCCTAGAATAGTAAAGTGAGTACTCTAATATGAGGTTTTTACTAAATGTACGTGCTTACTCTACCAAGTATTAGCATGCAAGGTTTAAACTTGTTATCATTGTCAAAGTACCCTTGGAACGTATTTCCCTTATATAAATCAAAATGATCCTAGATTACATATGATAGATATGTTTATATGTTGGATATACAATCTGCCAATATCATGCCAACTTGCTTCAATTATCTGTATATTTGTCATCTTTTCACATGTTCATATGTTCCTTTTATTGGTTATTACTCCCATTGTGTTAGACTATAATGTTACCTCACAAGATCCCTACTTGCTCTATTGTACATTTTATATGTACTTACTTGGAATATGTATCCATCCTAAAGTTGAAGCTGCCAACGTTCTCCCTTGGTTCCACGTTCACGTATACCTTGTATTTGATATTAGTTAGTGAGTATTTGGCTATCATATAGAGTTTAAATTTCTTGGCTGAATGTTAAATGTCATTACTTGATATGTGCTTCAATTTGAGATGTCAAAATGCTTACTGAGTCATATAATCCCCTAAGTATTACACGTTCATGCCACATTTGCTTCCCATGTCATTGTTATTATCGTAAGTCCATATTCATATGTTTTCTACTACTGGTCCATAGTTCCAAATCTCAACAATGATTGTGACCACCAAAACAACAATCTCAAAACAGTTATGATCATCAAAAGAACGATCTCAAAAGAGTGATGAACACCAAAACAACAATCTCAAAGATGAAAGAATCCAAGTGAATCAATCTGTATAATTATGGGTGGCAGCGCAGGGGCAAATGCCTAGCATGGGTCGATCCCATTTGGTATAGAAGGGTGGCAGCTCAGGGGCGAAAGCCTAGCATGGGCCGATCCCAATTGGTATAAGAGGGTGGTCACTCAGGGGTGAAAGCCTAGCATGGGCCGATCCTATTTTGTGGAATTATGTGGACAACATCCCAGGGGTTAAAATGCCTAGCATGGGTCATCCTCTTCTACCACTGATCAACTGGTCATTTGTATCATATGTCTTATAAATAGTATAATGCAAAGAAAAGTAAAGAAAAGAATGTAACATACACGATTCCACAAGTATAAAGCAAAGGTGGTCTCTAATCCTTATCTATTGGTATTTGGTTTCACTTGAGCTCTCATTGTACATATGGTTGTATTATGCCTTACATATTCAGTACATTTTTTCGTATTGACGTCCCTTATTGGGGACGTTGCATTTCATTCTGCAGGTACATGTACTCAACTAGTAGATCTCTCTGATAGAAACACATGATACTTAGCTGTTGCTGGTGAGCTCCAGGTTGATTTGGGGCTTTGCCGAGACTTTACTATGTGTAGTTCATAGTGGTACAGTCATGGATTTCAGTAGAGGCTCTGTAGACATTGTAAAGCTATCATCTGAATTTATATATAGTTTCACTTGTCAAATGTATCAGTTCAGCTAGTCAACATGTGTTGTATATAAAGCTTCTCGTTAGTAAATATATCTTCTAGTATTAGTTTACTTTCTCATCATAGGTGACTTGTAAAGCATGTGTTCATATGGTACTTGTCTGTCTCACCTAGGGTTGGGGTGTGACAACCTCAAACCAACCTATGGGAGATCTACACCTCTTTCCATATAGTGCCTCAAATGGAGCCATATCAATACTCGAGTGATAACTATTATAATAGGAAAACTCAATCAATAGGAAATGCTCACGCTAATTACCATTACAATCAATCACACAAGCCTTGAACATATCTTCCAAAGTCTGAATAGTATGCTACGCTTGCCCATCGGTTTGGGGATGAACGGTCGTACTAAGCTTAACCTTAGTGCCAAGACCCTTTTGGAATGACTTCCAAAACTGAGAAGTGAATTGGGTACCACGATCAGAAATAATGGACAAAGGCACTCCATGCAACCTTACCATTTCTCTCAAGTTTAACTTGGCATAGTCCTCTGCTGAATAAGAAAACTTGACGGGAAGAAAATGAGCCGATTTCGTCATTCGATCTACTATCACCAAAATAGAGTCATGTTGTCGTCGGGTGCGATGCAAACCAACAATAAAGTTCATATTCAAGTCTTCCCACTTCCAAGTAGGAATGCTAATGTCTTGGGAAAAATCTCCCGATTTCTGGTGCTCAATCTTCACTTGTTGGAAATTTGGGCATTTAGCCACAAATCACGCAATATCCTTCTTCATCCCATGCCACCAATAGACTTCCCGCAAGTCACACTACATCTTGGTGGCTCCCAGGTGAATGGAATACCACAAACTATGGGATTTAATTAAGATCTATTCCCTCAATTCATCAACAGTTGGAACACACAACTGACCTTGGTATCTAAGTACCTTATCTCCCCCTTGGGAGAAGGCCTCAACGGATTTCTTAAGTACCGCCTCTTTTAATTCCACCAAAATTGGATCAAGACCTTGCTTGGCTTTCACATCCGTCACAAAAGATGATTTGGAACCATTGTGCACCATAACACCACCTTTGGTGGAGTCTACCAATTGGATACCTAATCGAGCTAATCTATGAACATCTCGAACCAACTCTTTCTTTTCTTCTTCAGTATGAGCAACACTACCCATAGATAACCGGCTAAGAGAATCCGCTACCACATTAGCTTTACCGGAGTGATAAAGAACACTCATGTTGTAATATTTCAATAACTCAAGCCACCTTCTTTGGCAAAGATTCAAATCCTTTTGATTAAACACATATTGCAAGATCTTGTGGTCGGTAAACACATCTACATGCACACCATACAAATAATGCCTCCAAATATTTAAGCCAAAAATGACCGCTGCTAGTTCAATGTCATGGGTAGGATAATTCTTCTCATGAACTTTAAGTTGCCTTGAGGCATAGGCAATCACTTTCCCATTTTGCATAAGCACACAACCTAACCCAATTCCTGAAACATCACAATAAACCACAAAACCATCCGTCCCTTCCGGCAGGGTCAACACCGGAGTGGAAGTAAATCTATCTTTCAACTCTTGAAAACTCTTCTCACACATCTCGGTCCATGCGAACTTAGCCTTCTTTTGAGTTAAAGTCGTCAAAGGAGAGGCAATAGAAGAAAACCCCTCAACAAAACTTCTATAATAACCGGCTAAACTCGAGAAACTTCTAATATCGGAAGGAGTTAGAGGTCTAGGCCAACTTTTGACCGCATCCGTCTTCTTAGGATCTACCTCAACACCCTTACTTGAGACAATATGACCAAGGAAAGCTACGGATCTCAACAAAAATTCACATTTGCTAAACTTTGCAAAAAGTTATTGGTCCTTAAGAACTTGCAACATAATTCTCAAATGATCCATATGCTCATTCTCACTCCTTGAGTAGATTAAAATATCATCGATAAATGCAATCACAAACATGTCTAGGTATTTCCCAAACACTCTATTCATCAAGTCCATAAACACCGCTAAAGCATTAGTCAAACCAAACGACATTACTAGGAATTCATAATGACCATACCGAGTTCGAAAAGCCATCTTCGGAATGTCATTTTCCCTCACCCTCAATTGGTAATAACCCGATCAAAGATCAATCTTAGAGAAATAACTTGCCCCTTGAAGTTTGTCAAATAAGTCATCTATCCTTAGAAGAGGATACTTATTCTTAATAGTCACCTTGTTCAACTGACGAAAGTCTATACACATACGAAGAGAACCATCCTTCTTTCTAACGAACAAAACTGGAGCACCCCATGGAGAGATACTCTGTCGGATGAAACCCTTGTCTAACAGATCTCTCAACTGTTCTTTCAACTCCTTAAGTTCTGCCGGAGCCATACGGTAAAGAGGAATATAAAGAGGTTGCGTATCTAGGAAAAGGTCAATACCGAAGTCTATTTCCCGCTCGGGAGGAATATCGGGTAAGTCATCTGGAAACACTTCTGGAAACTCATTTACAATGGGGACCGACTCAAAAGAAGGGGTTTCCGAATCTACATCCCTCACCCAAACTATATGGTAAGTACAACCCTTAGAAATCATCTTTCTAGCTTTTAGACAAGAGACAAATTGACCCTTAGGCATAGAATTTCCCCCCTTCCACTCTAGGACAGGCTCATTTGGAAACTGAAATTTGACTACATGAGTTCTACAATCAATAGAAGCATAACATGAGTGCAGCCAATTCATACCCAATATAACATCAAAATTTAACTATCAAGCTCTACCAAGTCAACAAGAGTAACTCTTTGGGACAAGGAAACGGGAAACTTTCTATATACCCTCTTAGCCACCACATAATCACCAACAGGAGTAGAGACAAAAAAGGTTCTAACAACACATCAGGGAGCACATCAAACCTCACAGCCACATATGGCATCACAAAAGACAAAGTAGCACCGGGATCAAGTAAACCATATACATCTAGTTGAAAAACTTTTAACGTACCGGTAACCACATCAGGAGAACTCTCTTGCTCATCATGAGTTTGGAGTGCATAGAAATGGTTTTGCTTAGGAGCATTGGAACTCGAACCACTATGAGTAGCTTGCTTACCCTCTCTCCCTTTAGCCGTAGGCATCGGGCAATCCCTCATTTTGTGACCACTTTTACCATAACCATAACAACCATCTGTGCTGGCTAGACACTTACCATTGTGCTTCCTTGAATCCAGAACCATTGTTGGAGCTTATTTCAACAATTGAGTGAACTTTAGAGAATACTCCCTCACACTCATACTCCCTTGCCAGAGGTTAATGAACTCGAGCACCTTGGCTTCCCTCATCTCTAGGGGAAAGAATCTATCAAGAAAAGTGGCTTTGAATTTCTCCCAATCAAGAGGACCCTCATCTTCCGGCCTCCCTTATTTCCATTGATTATACCATATTTGAGCCACTCCTTTTAGTTGATAAGCTACCAACTCCGCTTTTTATGCTGGCGTAACTCCCATGATCCTTAAAACCTTATAGAAATCATTGATAAACTCTTGAGGATCTTCCTTATCTTTCGAACGATGAAACTCCGGAGGGTTCATCCTTGTAAAGTCCCTCACCCTTGAAGCCGTCGTACCCACATTTGGGTTCACGAGTACTACAACCTCCCTATTTGCTTAGGCCATCACCGCTTGAGCCAACATTGGAAAGCGGCCCTAAACTCCACCTTGGACACTTGTTCAGCCAAAGGATCGACCGGACCTTGAGGAGCTTCTTGTTCCTCATTCTCCCTCACATTCATTCTAGCATAAGCTCTTCGGGTAGCCATATCTTGAAAAAACATAGGATAAGGATTATGAGAGAGACTTTATAAAGTTAAACTCGATCTCACGACTTAAGAGTAATGAAAAAAGTTGAGTTTCCTACTCATCATGTAGCCTCCCATTCATAAATGTGGCGTGCTTCACACCTATGAACAAGACTCTACTAGACGTGGCTTATGAGACATCATACGACCATTATAAACCTTGTACTCTGATTACTAAGTTTGTCACGGCTCAGGGGTACCTCCTAGATGTAACATGGCGTATAGAACCCCGAAGGATTCCATACAAGCCACTTAGCTCTCATAACATAAGAACTAGAAACATAAGAGTAAAACAATAGTCCAAATCTACATAATTTTATAAGATGAAAATCAGAAGTCTAAACTCATGTCTCATCATAGACAACTAATACAATAGAATGAAATTGGGCCTAGCCCATTCATCATGTTCAAAAGAGAAATATAAGAAGGAAACTAAGACAACAAAGTCTGTCCTCGAAGCATGAGGACTCACCAAATCTCAGGAATCAATCAAATCACAAACTAGCCATAAAACTGAGCACCCTGAATATCGAACCCTACATTTGAGAAAAATATTGGCAAGAGTATGTGTTAGTACAAAACAATGTGTCAAGTATGATAGCCACACATAAAGCATTTAAATCATGCAAAAAGCGACATTTCATTTCATGACATGCAATTGACCAAGTTAAGCATGATAGAAAAGCTTTATAAAACATAAGTCATAAAATCATTGTCAGTGCAAGCTAACTTCATCTTTAAAGCCTTTGAACACATGTGAGATACTTTTTGAAGTAACCTTAGTTCGTTATTATTTGTGGGGAAATTAGCCTTAGCCGACATGAGACCATGTGAGCTATAACATGATCACCCGATGTCTCCGACACATAAAATGGTTGTTCTACTTGCCTAAGGTAGAACCATAAACATCTAGCTTAAGTGGATCCACTGGCTAATCAACCTATGGGGGCACATAGTTTATGGGATAAAGAGATTGCTACTAGAAACCCGATCTCTACTACGGAGGAGCTTCCATCTCATGAGATTACTTTGGAAACCCAACCTCTACTATGGGAGAGCTTCCATCTCACTATCAATATTCACTCGGTGCAAAGCACAAATTCCCACGGAGTAGTCATTTCTTACTTGACTTCATTACTCATTAAAAGGTTCCATTGGACAACCAATCCAAGCTAGTTCATTAGGATAGCTCTTACTCTTGATTCATTTAGGTGAGAAAGCCTTTCAACTCAAGAATCCTTTCTATGTGAGAAAACTTTTCACATCATGCTAGTTATGTGTTTATGAGAATGTCCTTTCAACAACACAACAACAACATCATCATTGGTACTTTTACTCTCAAAGCACCCTTACAACATTAGCATAAATATCATAATCAATACATAATTCCATAATTACCTCTTGAGGTCAAAAACTACTTTCAATAATAAACTCTTTAGAAAACATGGGTTAGATATGGATTTCATCATAAATACATGTAAAGCTTGCAATACATGTTTAATTTCATAAAACATTTGCTTTATACTCAAAATCCCTCATCATATGATTCACAACTTGAAAACATAGGGATTACATGGGTTCATCGGTGAATTCATCATAAAAGCATTGAAATTCATCAATTCATACATAGAAGATTATAATTCAATCATTTAAATTAATAATGAAAGGAACCCATGCTAATTGAAGAAAATCCTAACTAAATTGGGGAATTCTACCATTTGAAATAGAGGAATTTGGGAATTCCATGGATGAATAGAGTCCATGGATGAAAAATATCATACCTTAACTCCAAATGCTAGCCTTCAATGGAGGAATTGGAACCTTAGGTGAATCCTTCTTCTTCTTCTTCAAGTTTCTAGAGAGAGAATATTTGAGAGGAGTTTTGGGATTCTTTAGTTAAATAGTAAGAATGAAGTAAATGGGGTGAATTTTGGGTTAAAAAGACTTATATAGGGGTTCTAAACATAGACAAAACCACATATGTTAGGAACTAATTAATCAGGAAACGACCCAACTAACCCTGAAATAATAACTGATAGCAGCCATCGATGGACCCAGTCGACAGATAGTGGTCTGACCTACGATCCGTACTAGTGGACCATCAATGGACTTATAGGGTCTCAAGCCACGGACCCTAAACACAGACCGTGGTCTGACCTACGATCGGTAGGTCGAGCCGTGGTTCTGGACCTCAATCACTTTGGCAGGGTGACCAATCCACGGACCCACCTACGGTCCATGGTTGGCCTCCATGGCTTGCACCTGCAACTTCCCAAAATCTGGTTTAATTACCTTTTTAGGATACGGGGTGATACAAAGGCTCACCTCAGCAACATAATCCACGCGAATGAACTCGTCAGCTACTAGTATCACCCACTTCAATAATATCTACAGAGACATGTAGGTAAGGAATGCGTTATATCATATAACACCTTAGATTTAAGAAAAAGGAGAAAGGACCTTTTTGGGCTGAAGTCTAGTTTTATGGATCCCATATACGGACTGTAGAAGCTTGTACGGGCCGTAGATAGAAACTATAGAAAGGGGGAAATAGATTTTTAAAAATTAAGTCCTAGTACCCTTTTCATGTTTCACCAAGACGGTCCGTCATACTATGTATGAGTCTTAGATAGGTCTTTTAGGTGAGTCCCAGACGTAGTGAAATTTTGAGGGTCAAAGTTGGTTTCTACAATTGGTGTCTACGAACCATAGAAAGACCTACAAGCCGTAGAAGTGTTCCATCAAAATATAAGTGATTTCATGGTCCTAGTTGGTCAACGATTGACCAGTACGGCCAGTAGAAAGTCTCATGGTCCATAAGTCGGAACCGTAGGTCGAGTCTAGCAGTTATTTTAAGGGGCTTTTGTGTCTTTTCCCAATTGTTTTAACTCAATGCTATATCATTTTACCTTTTAACATAAGTGTGATTTAAAGCTTTTAAGCCCCAAATTATCCACTTTTAATTCATTCTTCTATTTCCCTAAGATCTAATACATTCTTCCAAGTCCCTCTCAATATCCTAAAAAAGAACAAGAAGCTAGGGTTCATTCAAGGGCAGCAATTCACCATCCATATTGATATTTTTGTAGCAGGGTATGTGGGTATTCACCCATGGAGTTCTTTAGTCCATGGGGTCCCCAAGGTTTCCAATGTATCCCTTTAATTTCAATTGATTCAAATTAGGATTTTCAATTCAGTCTTTATGGGTTTCACTCAATTATGATTTATTGTTGTTGATTTAGGATTTTAATGCATGATTCTATGTTAAATAATAATGTTTAGTTGAAATTTGCTGACCCATGCCTAAATTATAATTTTTAACTATTAACCTATGAATTTTGAATTGGTGAACATATACATATTTTTATGAAGTTATTGTAAATGAGTTAGGATGCTTAGAAATGAAAGTATTAATGTTATTGTGAAAGGTTTTCTCACATGTTATTATGATCATGATTGTGAAAGACATTTCTCACATATGAATTCACATTGGTGAAAAGTTTTCTCATCGATGTTGAATTATGTTTAAGGAGCTATTTTATGTTTTGATCTTGAAAGATGGAGATTGGTATTGATCACCTTTCCTATGATAAATTGATTTTTGACTTTTATCTATTTTGTTGGGATTTAGACTTAGCACCGAGAGGGCTTTGAGGTGGAGACTCAAATAGGGTAGTCACTAGTAGTAACCTCTAGTCCCAAACTACATTCCCCCTTAGTATATGTCTTAAATGACCTAGCTAGTAGATCCACTTTAGAAAAATATGATATGTACAAATTCTACCTTGTCAAGTAGACTTCCATTCTTTCGATATGAGGGATATTCCGGATTCCATGACATAGCTCTCATGGACTTTTTGTGGGTTAAAGATAATATCCCACAAAATGACTATGATTTCTTTAAGATTTTCTTATGTCCCTTGTTTCAAATGCATTGACTATATCTTATGGTTTTCATGTTTTGCTTTCTTAAGACTTTAATTACTCAAAAAATGATCATGTCTACATGCTTTAAACCATTTATGCTATCATGTCTGTTTTATGCATGTTGCCCCATACTTAGTACATTCCATGCACTAATGCATACTTGTGTCTACATTATCTCATGAATGTAGGGTATGACGCTATTACCTCACATGCTTGTGGCTAGACATCTATTTGATGCTTCAAGTGATTGGTTATTTGTCATGTTCCGAGGACAAAGACACTTTAAAGGTTTATGTTATTTTTGTTTACAACCTTTGTATGTGATGTATGGGTACTTCTCAATCACTTTTCTTATGATGTATTAGATGGCTTATTGAGACTCTTTTTAGACTTTCACTTTGTCAAACTCTTTGAAATATGAATTTTTTTGTTTTAAAGTCTTTATTTCTATCATCTTGTATGATGCACGTTAAGTGGCTTGTGTAGGGCCTCTGGGTTCTATTCGCCATGTTATGCCTAGGGTATACTTTGGATTATGATAAAATTGTTATTGAGAGGACACATTTTAGAAAGGTCCTTGGATGTTTTATAAGCCATGCCGAGTAAAGTCTTGTTCATGAGTGTGAAGCGCGCCACATTTATGAATAAAAAGCTATAAGACATTTAGGAAATTCCACATCTTTCATTATTCTAAACTCGAGCAATAGAGTTTAACTCTATATGTTTCTCTCCTAATCCTTATCCAATACTTTTGAGGATATAGACAAAAAAAATGCATATGTTAGGAGGAATTTCAATGAGAATGTGAAACAAGAAGCTCCTCAAGCTCCTCAATAAGCTCCATAAGTTCAGGCCGACCCTTTGGCTGAACAAATGACTTGTGCAGAGTTTTGAACTACTTTTCAAGTGTTGGCTAAGACATGATGGTCAAGTCAATAGGGAGGATCTGGTCCCCGAGAACCTAAATGTGGGTACAATGGTAACTAGAGTGAGTGAATTCACTAAGATGAATCCTCCTGTAGTTTTATGGTTCCAATGTTGAGGAACATCCTCAAGAGTTCATTAATGAGGTATACAAGGTATTGATAATCATGAGAGTGACCGATGGAAAAGGTTGAATTGGCCACTTATCAACTTAAGGGTATTTCTTAAGTTTGGTTCAACCAATGGAAGGAAGAGAGGGCGGTTGATGTGGGTCTTCTTGATTGGGAAAAGCTTACAAGTGCTTTCCTTGATAGGTTCTTTCCCCTTGAGATGAGGGAGGCAAAGGTACTTGAATTCATTAACCTTCGTCAAGGGAATATGATTGTGAATAAGTATGCCCTGAAGTTTATGCAATTGTCCAAATATTCTACTTTTATGGTTGCCGACTATAGGGAAAATATGAGAAAGTTTGTTTTGGGTATGTCCAAAATGGTGATTAAGTAATGTTTTACAGCCATGATCATTAAGGAAATGGATATTTATCGTCTAATGATTCATGCTCAACAAACTAAAGAAGAGAAACCTAAGAAATGTTCTAGGGAGACAAAGAAGGTAAAGATCGGTTATGATGACTTTTCACATTCAAGGTCCGATGGACATGGTCATTCTAGGTTATGACAAAGGTTTTCCGGTCAAGGTTCCTCCAATGCTCCGACTTACAAGTTCAATAAATATAGGGTTTCTAATCCCAAGCCTCAAGGAAGAAATGGTGGTGGAAATTGTTCTTTGGTTCTCGCATGCCAAAAGTATGGCCTAATCCCAAGCCTTAAGGACGAAATGGTGGTGGAAATTGTTCTTTGGTTCTCGCATGCCAAAAGTATGGCCAAAGTCATTCACAAAAATTCTTGATAGGTACGGATAATTACTTTGGTTGTGATAAAAGTGGTCAACGCTTGAGAGATCGTCCGTCTAGAAATAATAAGGGAAAGGATGGTAGGCAAGCTCCACCTAGTTTTTCGGGTTGAATTGCTCCAAAGCATAATTAATTTTATGCACTTTAAACTCGACATGATCAAGAGGGTTCCCCAATGTTGTTACCAGTATGTTGAAAGTTTTTTATCTTGATGATTATGCTTTGCTTGATACCGATTCTACCTTGTCTTTTGTGACACCATATGTGGCTATGAGGTTTTATGTTCTTCCTTATGTATTGATAGTCCCTCTTTCTATATCTACACCTATTGGTGAATTTGGTGTTGCTAAGAGAGTCTATAGAAGTTGTCCCGTCTCCTTATCCCATAGAGTTACCCATGTTGATCTTGAAGAGCTTGATATGTTAGATTTCAATGTTATTCTTGGTATGGATTGGCTTCACTCTTGTTATGCTTTTGTTGATTGTAGAAACCGAGTGGTCAAGTTTCAATTTCCTAATGAGCACATCCTATAATGGAAAAGGGGAAATTATATGCCTAAGGGTCAGTTTGTTTCTTGTCTTAAAGCTAGAATAATGATTTCTAAGGGTTGCATATATCATCTTGTTCGGGTTAGGGAAAAATTCATTTCTAAGGGTTGCATATATCATCTTGTTCGGGTTTGGGATACGGATTTCAAAACCCCTACTCATGAGTCGGTCCCTGTAGTAAATGAGTTTTTGTTAGTGTTTTCTGATGATTTACCCGGTATTCCTCCCGAAAGGGAAATAGACTTCGGGATTGACCTTCTCTCCTATATGCAACCTATCTCGATTCCTCCTTACTGTATGGCTCCGGTAGAACTCAAGGAATTACATGAGCCATAGAAGGACTTGTTAGATAAGGGTTTCATCCGACCGAGTATCTCTTTATGGGGTGCTCAATTTTTGTTTGTTTGAAAGAATGATGGTTCACTTTGCATGTGTATTTACCACTGGAAATTGAACAAGGTTACTATTAAGAATAAGTATCCTCTTCCAAGGATAGATAATTTGCTTGATCAACTCCAACGTACGACTTACATCTCTAAGATCGACCTCCAGTCAGGTTATCACCAATTGAGGGTGAAGGAAGATGATATTCTGAAGACAACTTTTCAAACTCGGTATGATCATTACAAGTTTCTGGTAAAGTCATTTGGTTTGACTAATGCTCCTGCCGTATTTATGGACTTGTTGAATATAGTGTTTAAAGAATATAGTGACATGTTTGTGATTGTATTTGTTGAGGACATCTTGATTTACTCAAGGGATAAGGATGAGCGTGCCTGTCATTTGAGGATTATGTTGCAAGTCCTCAAGGACCAACAACTCTTTGCAACGTTTAGTAAATGCAAGTTTTGGTTGAGAACCGTGTCTTTTATCTGTCACATTGTTTCTCATAAGGGTATTGAGGTATATCTTAAGAAGATGGATGTGGTTAAGAGTTGGCCTAGACCTTTATCCCTTTTGGATATTCAAATTTTCTTGGGTTTGGTTTGTCATTATAGATGGTTTATCGAAGGTTTTTTATTGCCTCTCTATTGATGGCATGGACCAAAAGAAAGTTAAACTCTTATGGTTGGAAGCGTGTGAAAAGAGTTTTCAAGAATTGAAAGATAGACTTACCTCCGCTTCGGTGTTGACTTTACCGGAAGGTTCCAATGCATTTTTGGTTTATTGTGATGCTTTACGGGTTGGCTAGGGTGTGTTCTTATGAAAAATGGAAAAGTTATTGCTTATGCTTCACGTCTACTTAAAATTCATGAAAAGAACTATTCTACTCATAGTTTGGATTTAGCGTCGATTATGTTTGCCTTACAGATTTGGAGGCATTACTTATGGTTTCCTTGTCGTTATTTTTAACGACCAAAAACTTTTTCAATATGTGTTCGAAAAAAAGGATCTAAGCCTTTCCCAATGGAGGTGGCTTGGTTTTTTAAAGGATTATGACATGAGTATTCTCTATCACCTCGGTAAGGCGAATATGGTGGCGGATGTTCTTAGTCGACTATTAATGACTAGTGTTGCTCATGTGGATGAAGATAAAATGGTTTTGGCTTGAGATGTTCATAGATTGGCCCGATTAGGTGTTCGATTAGTTGATTTTAATGAATATAGTGCTACTGTTCATAATGGTTCAGAATTGTCCTTTGTGTCGAATATAAAAGCCATGAAAGATCTTGATAAGATTTTGATTTAATTGAAGGAAGCAGTGCTTAAAATGTCCGTTGAGGCTTTCTCCCAAGGGGGAGACGGTGTGTTTCGATATCGAGGTCATTTTTATGTTTGCAATGTTAATGACTTGAAAGAGAAAATCTAATCACAACCCCATAGTTCTGGATATTCAATTTACCCGGGAGCCACCAAGATGTACCATGACTTCTGGGAGGTCTATCGGTGGAATGGGATGAGGAATGATATTGTGGAATTTGTGGCTAACTGTCCACATTTTGAATAGGTAAAAGTTGAGCATCAAAATCCAAGAGGTTTGTCCCAAGATATTAGTATTCCTACTTGGAAGTGGGAAGATTTAAATATTGACTTTATCGTTGATTTACCCCGCACCCGAAGACAACATGACTCAATTTAGGTTATTGTAGATCGTATGACGAAGTCAGATCATTTAATTCCTATCAAATTTTCTTATTCGGTGGAAGACTATGCTAAGTTGTATCGAAGGGACATGTTTAGGTTGCATGGAGTGCCCTAATCCATAATCTCTGATCGTGGTACCCAATTTACTTCACAGTTTTTGAAATCTTTCCAAAAGGGTCTTGGTACTAGTAACACCCCGTATTCAAAAACAGACCAGCCAATAGATTTCTAGAAGTTGTAGGGGCGACCCATGGTTACCACCCACGGAATGTAGGGTGACCCACGGTCCATTCTGGTGGTCCGTGGTTCACCACCTACAGCCCTTCCCAGAATCAGCTCAAGAAAAATGGCTAAATGTCAACCCACAGACCGTAGGTCAGACCACGAACCGTGGATCGAGGCCCCATAACATAGTCCCAGAACTCTATCGACGGTTGACCAGCACAGACCGTTGGTCCATCCATGGTCCGTCAATCAGTTCCATCGGTGGCCCTGACAACTTTTAAGTCAGGGGTCGTTTGGTCTTTTCCTTATGCGTTGGACCCCTAAACTATGTTGTTTAACCCCTAAACTACATGGTTTTGGTAAGTTTTCGCCTAGTAAACTAATTAGAACTTACCCTAGTAAACTCATTCTCCAAAATTCATCCAAGTTGAACGAAAATAAGAAGAAAGAGTCGACCAAGCCCTAGTCCAAGAATGCAACAAATTTTCATCACTTTTAGCCCCGAAATCGAAAGATTTCTCAATGGAATTTGTCACCAGGTATGTGGGATTTCCATAGTGGATTCCTTTCACCCATTAGGTCCCTAGAATTCAGATTCTTGATTCCTTCCATATTATCTACCTAGGGTTTTCTAGAATCTCAACAGATTATTATGAATTAGCTACTTGATGTTCCTAATCAGATTATCATGATATTAGTATTGTTTTGCGTAAATTCTTTCATAAATTCATAACCCTAGCTATGTAGTTCTTTTAGTTCATGAATTACACATTCTAGGTTAGTTATCTCAGTTATACATGCCTCAGATTTGAATGTCTCATTGTCAGTACATTAATGTTTCATTTTTAGTTAGCATGTCAGTATTTTGAGCTATCCAGTATTACAAAAATTCAGATCATAAATTGTTATTCGTATTTAATTGGGAGTAGCTTAATACTGAGTGGACTAGGGTCAGTCACCATCAAGTCCCAGAACTACATGTCCCGTAGGTTGTTAGTCCCCTCTGTGGGTATCAATTTAGTGATCATGCCAGTCATACCTCTATACCTCTGGCAGGGTATATTGGGTCCTCTCGATGGGGCATATACATCGGACTCCACATTTAGCTCATGGGGTTTAATGTCGGTTATTAGTAGCTCCCTTATAGTCAGATTCTATTGCATTGGCCATGTTATCAGTTGCAGTCAGATTTCAGTCCAAGCATGTTATAAACATGGTCATTGCATTTAGACATTTCATGTTCAGTATAGCATCATGCTTATCTTATCGTATTGCTTAGTTATATGCTTTGTTCAGTTATGTTTATTGTTCAGCTATATTCTATCCTACATTCTCAGTACCCTTCTAGTACTGACGCATACTCTACGCTACATCTTCTCGTGATGTAGGTTCATGTGCTCAGCTTTCAAATCATGCATAGATCGGTTCCCGATCTCCAGTTCAGCAACATCAGTGGTGAGTCCTCATTCTCTGAGGACGATTGACATAAATATCTTTTCTATTTTAGTCTTTAGTTTCAGTTTTTTCTAGATTTAGCTGGGGCATGTCCCAGCACTTCTAGTCAGTTAGAGGCTTATTTCAGACATAGTTAGTTTCAGCTTTAGTATTTGAGTTTTACTTTGCAGTTGTTGTTAAACTCTCAGTCTTTATATATTAAGATAGTATATGGGTATTCCCCATCATTTCAGTTTACATGGTGGTTTAGCTTCTACACAGTATTTCTTTACTTCAATTTATTTAGTATGCTTATGATATGCCAGTAGGGTTAGCTTGGGGTCACTCGTGATTCTAGGTCCAGTGTCCGCATCCAGGGGGTAGCCTCGGGGCATGACAAACTTGGTATCAGAGCATTAGGTTCAAGAGTCCTAGAATGTCTGAAAAGCCACACTAAGTAGAGTCCTTTTCACAGGTGTGAAGTGCACCACATCTAATGAGAGGGAGGCTATGAAGTGTTTTAGGAAAATTTTACTTTCTTTAATATTCTTATCTTGCGTAGGTATGATCTAATTCCTCATTTCTAACTCGATGTTATGTGCTTTCAGATCATGCCTCCTCGTAGAGCTTACCAAAGGAATGCGAATGCAGGCAATGCTAATGCAACTCCTCCAGTCCCAGATCAGGAAGTTTCAAATGCAGAATTTCAGAATGCTATTCAAGTGTTGGCTTAGAGTGTGACCAACCAGAACAATTAGCAGGTTCCAGTTCCTGCAAATGCTAGTGGTGGATCAGCGGCTTCTAGGGTCCATGATTTTGTTAGGATGAATCTGCCAGAGTTTCTAGGGTCGCAAGTTGGAGAAGATCCCCAAAACTTCATAGATGAGGTCAAGAAGATCTTCAGAGTGATACAAGTAACTGGGAATGATAGGTCTGAGTTGTCTTCTTACCAGCTTCAGGATGTGGCTCACATTTGGTTCACTCAGTGGAAGGAAACTAGAGGTACAGATGAAGTTCCTATCTTGGGAGTGCTTTAGTGAGACTTTTCTAGACAGGCTTTTTCCTAAGAGTGTTGAGGGAGGCAAGAGATCAGGAGTTCACAAATTTAAGGCAAGGTAACATGTCAGTCCAAGAGTATGGAATCAAGTTCATCCAACTCTCCAGGTATGCTCCTCACATTGTTGCCGATTCCAGGGCTCAAATGAACAAGTTTCTGTATGTGGGTGAGTTGAGACAACAGATCCTTACATAAGCCAATAACTCTAGGTATTCTATTCATCCAGATGCCACTAAGATGTACCGTGATCTACGGGAAGTCTTTTGGTGGAATGGCATGAAGAGGGATATAGTAGATTTTGTGGCTAAGTTCCCCAATTGTCAACAAGTGAAGGTAGAACATCAGAAACCATGAGGTATGACTCAAGACATTAAAATTCCTACATGGAAGTGGGAAGTTATCAACATGGACTTCATTACAGGTTTACCTCGTATTCGCAGACAACATGACTCCATTTGGGTGATAGTTGACAGAGTTACTTAGTTTGCGCACTTTTCGGCTCTTAAGACTACAGATTCAACGGAGGACTACACCAAGCTTTACATTAATGATATAGTCATATTGCATGGGGTTGTTTTGTCCATCATTTCAGATAGTGGTCCTCATTTTACCTCTCATTTCTGGAAGTTATTTCAGAAAGGTCTTGGTACTCAGCTTAATCTTAGCACAACATTTCATCCACAGACGGATGGTCAGGCAGAGCGTACCATTTAGACCTTAGAGGACATGTTGAGAGCTTGTGTGATCAATTTCAAGGGTAGTTAGGATGATCACCTTCCTCTTATAGAGTTCGCCTACAATAATAGCTACCATTCCAGCATTCAAATGGCCCCTTATGAGGCATTGTATGGGCGTAGATGTAGATCTCCAGTTTGTCGGTTTGAAGTAGGTGAAGCAGCCTTCATAGGACCAGATTCAGTTCATGATGCTATGGAGAAAGTGCAACTCATTAGAGATAGACTTAAGATAGCCCAGAGTGCCATAAGTCCTATGCATATGTAAAGAAAAGGAAATTAGAGTTCCAAGTTGATGATTGGGTTTTGCAGAAAGTGTCACCTATGAAAGCGGTGATGAGATTTGGAAAGAAAGGGACGCTCAGTCCTAGATATGTAGGCCCTTACAATATCTTGAAAAGGGTTGGTAAAGTGTCTTATGAGTTAGAGTTGCCAACAGAACTTGCAGCAGTGCATCCGGTTTTTCACATTTTCTTGTTGAAGAAGTGGGTGGGTGATCCAGCATCTATTGTACCTTTAGAAAATGTGGCTGTGAAGGATAGTCTCACTTATGAGGAGGTACCAGTTGAAATCCTTCATCGTCAGGTTCGAATGTTGAGAAACAAAGAAGTCGCTTCAATTAAGGTTTTGTGGAGGAGTCAGTCCGTAGAGGGAGCTACTTGGGAAGCAAAAGTAGCCATGAAGGCCAAGTATCCTTATCTCTTTCCTTTCGATTCCACTCGAGCTTGAGGTAATAGTTCCTCTTCAGTCTTTCAGTCATTCATGTGTAGCTTCAGTCTTAGTATCACGCTCCTTCAGTTTGTACTTGCATTTTCAGCGTATTTGCATGTTCTTGGATCTTAGTTCAGTCAGAAATCAATTTCTAGTGTTTACCGGTAGGGTTTGCAGCTCTTCCCTCCATGTTCAGCCAGTTTAGTCTTCATTTGAGGACAAATGTTCCTAAAGAGGAGATAATGTAACACCTCATATCCGAAAACAAACCAACCAGTAGATTTCTAGAAGTTGCAGTGCAACCCACGGTTTCCACGGACCGTAGGGTGACCCACGACCCGTTCTGGTGGTCCGTGGTTCACCACCTGCATCCCTTCCCAAAATTAGCTCAGGAAAAACAACCAAGTGTCGACCCATGGCCAGATGCACGGACCATAGGTAAGACCACAAATCGTGGTCCAGGTCTATGGATCAAGGCCCCAGAACTTAGTCCTAGAACCTCGTCGACGGCCGACAAGTACGGACCGATGGTTAATCCACGGTCCGTCGGTCAGTTTCGTTGGTGGCCCCGGCAACTCTTAAGTCAGGGGTTGTTTGGTCTTTTCCTTATGTTTTGGACCCCTAAACTACGTTGTTTAACCCCTATACTACATGGTTTTGGTCAGTTTTAGCCAAGTAAACTAATTAGAACTTACCCTAGTCAACTCATTCTCCAAAATTCATCTAAGTTGAACGAAAAGAAGGAGAAAGAGTCGACCAAGCCCTACTCCAAGAACGCAGCAGATTTTCATCAGTTTTAGGCTTGAAATTGAAGGATTTCTCTATGGAATTTGTCACCAGGTATGTGGGATTTCACTAGTGGGTTCCTTTCACCCATTAGGTCCCTAGAATTCAGTCAAATTCTTGATTTCATCCATATTATCTACCTAGGATTTCTAGAATTTTAGCATGTTATTATGAATTAACTACTTGATGTTCCTAATCAGATTATCATGATATTAGTATTGTTTTGCGTAGATTCTTTCATAAATTCAGAACCCTAGCTATGTAGTTCTTTTAGTTCATGAATTACATATGCTAGGTTAATTATTTTAGTTATACATGCCTCAAATTTGAATATCTCATTACCAGTACATTAATGTTGCATTTTCAGTTAGCATGTCAGTAATTTGAGTTATCTAGTATTACAGATATTCAGATCATAAATTGTTAATTTCATAATCAATTGGGAGTAGCTTAATACCGAGTGGACTAGGGTCAGTCACTCTCAAGTCCCAGAACTATGTACCCCGTAGGTTGTAAGTCCCCTTTGTGGGCATAAATTTAGTGATCACGCCAGTCATGCCTCTATACCTCTGGCAGGGTATATTAGGTCCTCTCGATAGGGCGTATGCATCGGACTCCACATTTAGCTCATGTGGTTTTATGTCGGTCAAGTTTAGCTCAGCATGTTATAAACTTGGTCATTGCA
The DNA here is from genome assembly GCA_029582585.1 of Solanum bukasovii. Classification (NCBI taxonomy): domain Eukaryota; kingdom Viridiplantae; phylum Streptophyta; class Magnoliopsida; order Solanales; family Solanaceae; genus Solanum; species Solanum bukasovii. The sequence continues at coordinate 5,409 of JAJOOI010001037.1, read as the reverse complement.
TTGAGACATTTCATATTCAGTATTATCTTATTGCTCAATTATATGCTTTGTTCAGTTATGTTTATTGTTCAGTTATATTCTGTCCTGCATGCTCAGTACCTTTCAAGTACTAACGCATACTCTGCGCTACATCTTCTCGTGATGTAGGTTCAGGTCCTCAGCTTCCAGATCACACATAGATCGGTTCCCGATCTCCAGTTCAGTAGCATCAGTGGTGAGTCCTCATTCTTCGAGGACGATTGACATGATTATCTTTTCTATTTTAGTCTTTAGTTTCAGTTTTTGCTAGATTTAGCTGGGGCATGTCCCAACATTTTTAGTCAGTTAGAGGCTTATTTCATACATAGTTAGTTTCAGCTTTAGTATTTGAGTTTGACTTTGTAATTGTTGTTAAAATCTCAATCTTTATATATTTAGATAGTATATGGGTATTCCCCATCATTTCAATTTACATGATGGTTTAGCTTCCGCATAATATTTCTTTACTTCAGTTTATTTAGTATGCTTATGATATGCTAGCAGGGTTAGCTTGGGGTCACTCGTGATCCTAGGTCCCTTGTCCGCATCCAGGGGATAGCCTCGGGGCGTGACAATACTCATGTTAAGCTTAGTATGACCTTTTATCCTTAAACCGATGGGAGGGTAGAGCCTACCACCCATACTTTGAAAGAAAGTTTGAGAGCTTGTGTGATTGACTTCAAAGGTAATTGGGATGATCATTGGCCTTTGATTGAGTTTTCTTACAATAATAGCTATCATTCAAGCATTGGTATGGCTCCAGTTTAGGTTCTTTATGGTAGAAGATGTAGATCTCCCATAGGTTGGTTTGAAGTAGTTGAGGTTGCTTTGATAGGTTCTGAATTGGTATATAAGGCAATGGAGAGAGTTCAGCTTATTAAAAAATGTTAAAAATAGCTCAAAGTCGACAAAAGTCCTATTCTGATGTTACAAGGAGGGACTTTGAGTTTTATGTAGATGATTGAGTCTACTTGAAAATTTCACTCATGAAGGGTGTAATGAGGTTTGGAAAGAAAGAGAAGCTTAGTTCCCGTTATGCGGGCCCATACTAGATTTTGAGGTTTATTGGTAAGGTTGATTATGAACTTGATTTTCCTAATGACTTAGCATTGGTGCATCCTATTTTCCATGTCTCTTTGTTGAAGAAATGTGTTGGTGATCTGATATCTATTGAACCATTGGAGAGTCTTTGTATAAAGGAGAATATTTCTTTTAAAGAAGTTCCGATTAAGATTTTGTACCGACAAGTAAAGAAATTGAGGAATAAGGAAGCTGCATCCATAAAGGTCTTATGGAGGAATCAAATAGTTTAGGGTTCTACTTGGGAGGCCGAGGTCGATCTAATGTCCGAGTATCCCTATCTCTTTTCCTTCGATCCTATTCTAGCCAGAGGTATTTAGCTCCTCAAGGTTCATCCTTTTGATTTCATGTGTCTTAGTAGTTCTCATGTTTCCCATGCATGCATAATCATGAAAACTTGATTTTTGAGAAAATGGGTAAACTTGATGGATTTCATCATAATTATGTTCATTTGAGTGTGATTTGCATGCATGCCTTATAAAATGATGTTTTAAATATGTTTTAGCTTGGAGTTGATGTTCCTTCTTGGTTATATGTTGTTGATGAAGTTGCATTCTTGTTGGGTTGTTATATCTCTTCCCCTACCCTCCTTAATTTGCCTTAAGTCACATTCGAGGATGAATGTTCCCAAGAAGGAGATATTGTAACACCTAAAATCTTGGAAAAGGGAGAAAAGACCTTTTTGGGCTAAAGTCTAACTCTATGGGTTGTAGATGGCAGTCGTAGAAAGGAAGGAAAATAATTTTCTAAAAATCATGTCCCAGTACCCTTTTTCTTGTTCACCAGGATGGTCTGTCATCCTATGTATGATTCATAGATTGGTCTCGTAGGTGAGTCCAGACTTAGTGAAATTTTGAGGGTCAAAGTTGGTTTCTACGATTGGTGTCTACGAGCCGTAGAAATACCTACGAGCCATAGAAGTGTTCCATAAAAAGAGAGGTGATTTCATGGTCCTAGTACTTGGTCTACGGTTGACTAGTACATACCGTAAATAGTAGGTCGGAACTGTAGGTTGAATCAGACAGTTCTTTTAAAGGTCTTTTGTGTCTTTTCCTAATTATTTTAACCCAATATTATGTCATTTTACCTTCTACCCTAAGCCCTATATAAAGATTTTAAGCCCCAAATTACCCACTTTCAATTCATCCCAAATTACCCAATTCATTCTTCTATTTCCCTAAAATCTAAGCAAATACATTCTTCCAACTACCTCCTAAAAAGGAAGAAGAAGAAGCTAGCATTCATTCAAGGGCATCAATTCACCATTCATCTTGGACTTTTGTTATGAAGGTATGTGGGTATTCACCCATGGATACCTTTCCTCCATAGGGTCCCCAAGGTTTCCAATGTGTCCCTTCAATTTCAATTTATTCAAATTAGAGTTTTCAATTCAATCTTTATGGGTTTCACTCAATTATGTTTTATTGTTGTTTATTTAGCCTTCTAATGCATGATTGCATTTTAATTCATGATGTTTAGTTGAAATTATGTCGACCCATGCCTAAATTATGATTTTTCAACTATGAACCTATGATAAACTCATGAACCGATGAATTATAAATTTATGAAGATATGCATTCTTTTATGAAGTTATTATAAAAGAGTTAGGGATTCTTTGAAAGCAAAGTATCAATGTTATTGTGAAAGTTTTTCTCACATGTTATTATGATCATGATTGTGAAAGGCATTTCTCACATATGAAATCACATTGGCGAAAGGTTTCTGATCTATGTTGAATTATATTTAAGGAGCTATTCTATGTTTTGATCTTGAAAGATGTGGATTGGTATTGATCATTGCTCTTCCTACTTTAAATTTATATTTAACTTTTATCTATTCCATTGGGATTTAGACTTAGCATCGAGAGGGCTTTGAGGTGGAGGCTCAAATGGGGTAGTGTCACGACCCAAGGTAGACCCTAGGTGTAACATGGTGTATAAGACCCCAAGAGGCCCCGTACAAGCCACATAGCATACATCGTACAAGATAATAGAAATAAAGAGATTTAATAGACAGTTTCAAAACATAAAGTTCTTATAAAATGAAGCGGAATTCTAACAATGTCTCAAAGCCATCTAGTACAAATGAGTAATCGGGATGTAACCCATACATCAAGTTCAAACTTGAATGTAAAGAAAATATCCAATAAAGGCTTGGTCCTCTGAACATGAGGACTCATTAATATTTAAACTTCTACTAAGAGATCCATAGCCACAGAACTGCAAGTCTGGAGCGTCGGACCCTTCATTTGGGAGAATGTAGGCAAGAGTATGAGTTAGTACAAAAATGTACCAAGTATGATAGCAATGCATAAAACATAAGACATCATGCTTAAAAAGGGATATTTTCATGAAATGAAATGACCAATATAAAACATGAGATAAAAGAGTTAGAAAACATAAGTCATAAATAATGGTCAATTCAAGCCATCATCTTTAAAACACTCATGAGATACTTCTTGAAATAACCTTGATTCATTAATGTGGGAGATTTACCTTTAACCAACATGTAAGACCATTGAGCTATTAACATAGAATTCGGTGTCTACCACTCACTGAAAATAGGTGTCCTCACTTACCAAGGTAAGAACCATGAATTTCTAGCTTACGTGGATCCACTAGCTAATGTCTATCTAGACAACCTATGGTGCCACATAGTTTATGGGACATGGGTAATCGCCACTTTTCCACTCGGTGCTAAGCATAATTCCCACGGAACATTGATTATTCATAACTTTTATTAACATTCATGAGGCATGGGTAATCGCCACCTGTCTTATCATTGGAGGTCATGGGTAATCACCTGTTGCCTCATTCTTAAAATAGCTCCTTAACTTTGATTCATTTTAGGTGAGAAGACCTTTCAACCTTAAAATCCTTTATGTGAGAAAACCTTTCATATTCATGTATTGAGTAATTATGTGAGAAATCCTTTCACAACAATTAACCACAACAACATATATGTTTTACTATCAAAGCAACTTACATCATATTTCATCAATTTCATAAGAACATGCATATTTCCATAATTCACCTTCCATAGTTTAAAACCCACTTTCAATCATCAATATCTAGAAAACATGGGTTAAGCATGGGTTCATGGGGATTCATCTTAAGAACATGGAATCTTCTCAATTTATGCATAATATTTCATAAAATAATCAATTATATCAATATTGAAAGGATCCCCTAAAATAGAAGAAATCCCTAACTTCAATTGGGAATTTCTAACTTCAAAATTAGGGAATTTAGGAACTCTACGGAGGAAAGAGATCCATAGATAAAGACTATCATACCTTAATTCCAAAAGCTTGACTTCAATGGAGGAATTGGAGACTTGACTTGAAACCGTAGTCTTTTTCTTAAACCTTCTAACGAGAGAAATATTTTAGAGGATGACTTGTTTTTCTTTTGAGAATTTGAGAGAATGAATTGATTTAGAAGATTTTGGGGTTAAATTTTTTTATATAGGGTTTCTAATGGAGGGTAAAACGACATAGTATTGGGTTAGAATATTAGGACAAGGCCTAAAATCCCTCCTAAAAATAACTGCCGACTCCCGTCGATGACCCAACCAACGGTCTGTTGGTCAGACCACGGACCGTACTGGTTGGTCGTCGATTGAGTTCAAAGACCATGATTTTTGGACTCCCAATTACGGACCCATGTACGGTCTGTGGGTGCACCTACGATCCATACATGCGCAGTCATGGGTCTCAACTTTGACTCTAAAATACCACCAAGTCTGGGACAGGCCTATGAAGCCTACATACGACTCGTGCATTAACCAACGGACCGTCATGGTGAACCATCAAAAAAGCACTAGAACTTCAGTTTTTTGGAAAAGATTTGGACTGCAACCCATGAAGCGACCTATGGTCCGTGAGTTAGTGTCACGACCCGAGAGCACCCCCTAGTCGTAACACGGCGTATTCGACCTCGAAGAGGTCTTATACAAGCCCTTAGCATATCATGAACATTAAAGCATATGAAAATATCATAAAATTTGAAACTTTTCTTTACAATCGAAGACTCTATAAAATAAGAGAGAGCCTATGACACTATGTCTCAAACCATCTATAACATTAGACTTAAATCTCTTTTAATACAACTTAGGGACACGACCCTTACATAAATCTAAAAACATAATAATAAACACGTAAGTGAACAAGGTGGGTGGGTTTGTCCTCGAAACTATGAGGACTCCCCAAGTCTTCATTCCCAAGCTCCTTAGAAAACCTATCTTCCAAGTATAAGACACCACATCTCCAAGCCCTACACTTTGTAAGAAATGTAGAAGAAGGGGTTAGCA